>JAQJVL010000021.1:4185389-4365430 GCA_035578905.1 Stictocephala bisonia
GCGGCCATAACCTTTACATTATCTTCAGAAGAGAAGACAAGATCAAGCAGGACACCACATGAATTATATACAGTGTTGAGTTGAGTAATCTGAAGGAAATCAGCCAGGTTAAACAAGAGCTCAGAGGCAGCATTTACAGGGACACAAGCCGCATGTGACCAGTCGACTCCAGGCTGATTGTAATCACTAGTAAGAATGATCTGAGCATTTGGTTGACATTAGTACCGTATGCGATGTTATGCGTTCTTTCTGTGTACAAACGGGGTCAAAACAGTGTTGTGATTTGTCAATATTACAAACTGTTTTAATGTTATACATTTATATAATTGTACAATCAATAAATTTAAAAACATTTTAGTTACTTTTGAATTTTTTTACGGATGAAAGTGATTAACTGTGTTGTGTGCTTTACAATATTTGAATTCACAATAGGCATTTAATATTGAAACGTTCTTGATTGCCATATTCCAATTCTCCATTGCTGTATAGAATAAGAAAATACAGCTTGCTATTGGCGGCACCGGACCGGATGTTCGTTGATCAGTGTTTGTTTTGTTTATGGTCTGTTATACCGTTCGTTGGATCATAATTGTTTAAAAGTGTTGGGCATCTAACTGGCGTAATTTAGTGTTTACTTGTGCTTTAAACTTTATATTTGTTAACGGAATTTCGTCAACTTTATAATTCTCTTCTGAGTGTTATAAAGTTCTGAGGCCTATTCCTACTGTTAGTTTTTGTTAGGCCTAGTGTTTGTTTTTATGCGTATAGCAATTTTGATGTATAAAGAACTTTAGTATGAAATTGTTGGTTTTTATTATTGTTCAAAATAGGCCTAAAATTAGTCAAATAAAAATGATTAGTGTTTGTGCACAATGACTGGAAAGTGCAAATTTCAGAACTTTTGGCTCGAAGAAGAAAATTGGAAAAGTGGCTTCGGAAAAATGTATGATTTACATTCAGCATTTTTATGTATTGTAAAAAATCATTTGATCATTTGATATCCCATTCTGGCTCAAATAGTATCAAGTTGCACTCTCAGGAAAAAAAACATAGCTCGATAGAAAATAACCTAAAAAGTGGTAAGCAAATGATGCTAGTTCACTGTTTTGATCAAAATGGACCTTCATCTGATAACCCTATGCCTTCATGCTCTATGACTAGGCCTAATATAAAAATAGAAACAGATACTGAATCAGATAATTTATTAAAAGCTTCTCCTACAACAAGCTCAAGTCATGACAGTCATGTCAATGTAACATTTATATTATCATAATATCATATGACACTATTCTTTGTATACTATGCAAACTTTGAATAAAGAATATTTGAATTGAAATGAAACAGAATCTTCATTTTCTAAAGAACAGGCCTCACCAAGGCTTCACAGTTTTTTATTGTCCGAGAGTGTGACCAAGGCTGAAATTTTATGGAGCTGAAGAATTTTGTATGATTTTTAATTGTGTATAGAAATGTTAAATTTATATTTACTACAAAACAAATGACAATTTTGTTTATCAGTGTTTATAATAGTACATAGGAGCACATGGTGATACATAGGAACACTTACAGACTGTTTACAAGATAAATTAATCCACTATAAATCAATTTAATGTTCAACTTGAACTTGTTAGGCCTACTTGATTTGTTGATAAAGCTAAATTAAGAATTGAACCAACTCCACAGTAAGTTGTATGTCAATACGACAGTACGTGTATGGGGGGCAGGTGGGTCAATAAGACAGTACGTGTATGGGTGAGTGGGTGGGTCAATACGACAGTACTATATGGGGGTGCGGGTGGGTCAATACGACAGTACGTGTATAGGTGGGCGGGTGGGTCAATACGACTGTACGTGTATGGGTCGGTGGGTGGGTCATTACGACAGTACGTGTATGGGTGGGTGGGTCAATACGACAGTTCGTGTATGGGTGGGCGGGTGGGTTAATACGACTGTATGTGTATAGGTGGGCGGGTGGGATGGCTTACCATTGGCGAGTGCGTCGTTGGTGTGGTGGTCTCGGCCTCCCTTGTTGGGCACTCTGATGAGCAAGAACGCGGTTTATTCACTGGTGTAGAGGTTGCGTGTCGTTCCAGAGCCTTGATGCGTTTATTGAAGTGCTTATAAGCCTATTCTATATTTCATTAACTAGCATACCTACGTTACATTTCAAATTGTCTTTTAGCCTATTATCCAATCTACATTAGTTATCATAAACATAACTTTTCAAATTGTATAGTTAAATTTATTATTCTATACAATGTATGGGAGGGCGGGCGAGTTAACACCACAGTAAGTGTATGGTTACATTTTGTCACTTTATATGTTACTCACATGGCAATTTCTTCAGGTGAGGAGAGAGGAAGAGGGAGAAAAAGAGAGAGAGAGAGAGGGAGGGAGGGAGAGGAAGTCTCTCACTCACCATAAGGTTAGGTTAGTGCCAGTGGTACTGAAAATTCTTGTGATTATGTGATTTCTTTTGTATATGTTACTACTACTCTGGTGTTAGTGAACTTGTCTTCTAAGGTAAGTTTGCTGCTGTCCTATCTCTCCATATACTTTTACAAAAATAATTTACTATTAAAAATGTTAATTAACTTATATTGATAAATAATCTAAGTGAATGTTAGTTTTTCCCGTAAGCACCAGTGTTATGGAGTGGCCGCCAGGTCTAGCCGTCACAGACCCCTCTAAAGGCCAACCTCTACCAGCCTTGAGTGCTAGCATACATTCCAGCAGACTCTAAGGAGTGTTAAGAAATTTGAAGTATAGGAGTTATAAAAGTCTTTTTTATTGAAGTTATTTTTTGTAAGCCAACAAGCCTCTTAAAATTACAAGCCTACAGTTTCTAGCTCTTCTTTATAATAACACAAATAATTTGTTTGAGATATTTTAAGATTCAGATAGCATCTCCTCTATTGTTTTGTCGTCATGGAGAGGAAAGTTGGTCAGGGCTGTGTCACTTTCCAGAAACTCCCGTAGTTCTGATTCCAAATCTACCCCTACACCCTCCTCTTCACCACCACTACTATCCTCTGAAGTTGACTTCTGAAACACCATAAACATATAAATTGTTTTGTCATATTGTCTTTTAATCCCAAATATACTATACAGTATGAGACCTTTTGTTAAAGTACTAAACTAAGTTGTTAGTTTTACAATTGTCATGGTCTTTTGATGAATTTAAAAACCCGGACGATGTCCCATCTAGACGTTTGGTCATTGATCTTTAATGTATAAAGCATACCGTGTCTAGTTTGAAAATAATTGTTTCTCTAAACCAACAAATCCAACTTCACACAAACAACATGATCCCCCACTGACCCTTCAGCATTAAAATGATATAATCACTATATACAAAGTTTTGTTTCTACTGGTGAAAAACGGTGTATACTTGTATTTTTAGAGCACTCACTAAGTTTTATATATATATATAGGTGCATTGTTGAAAAATCCAAAGATTGATTGGAATATGTACTAACAAGAAATGAAACAGATAAAGGAAAGCAAGATTACCTACAAGTCCTACAAATACAAAAAGTTTAAATTAAATAAATCACTCATAAGGGATATTTCAAAGCCATTGGCATTATCGTCAATCCATCACAGAGGAGGGTTACTAGAAGTGGCTTTCGAGGTCCGCTTATTTGAGTGGTGTGTTTAGCTCCTTAAATAATCTCAGTTCTTTCATTACAAGTTAGACATCCACAAGATTGAAGTGCGAGACAAAATAGATGCAATAATAAAGAAAAAAATAGCATTGACAGTTTCCCAACAATGCACAATTTCATGGCATCCTGTGATGCTACAGTACACATAAGAACATTCATGACAATTAAAGAGCACCTGTCTTCATTAGTTTTTAATCTCAGTTAAATCGAATAGGTTGTACTTTCTTACAATTGATGACAGCATATTATAGACGAGGAATCCATTTGACGAAGACTATTTTAAAAATGTAGCACAGAAATCTGCTCAAGAGGATGCATTAATTGAACTTTAATGTGATTCATCATTTAAGATTGTTTTTAAACACTCCTAATCTCTTTCTAGATCAAAGTAACTATTAAATACCCAGAGATATCTGCTTTAATTGAACTAACAGAATTTACAACAACCTACTTATATGAACGATCCTTTTCAAGTTTAGTATTTCTTAAAAATTAGTACAGGTATAGGCTTTCTGTTCTGAATGACTTGCGATTAGAATTGTCAGCCATCAATCCTGACATTGAGACTATTGTTAGTCTTATTTAATGTTGTATTTTTTATAATTCTTTTTAAAAATTATATAAGCTCAATAAAACGTTAGTAAATATAACTTTTCCATATTATTGTAATTATAAATATTATCTTCTCATATTTGTTTCTATGAGTGTTATTTTTTGCAACTAACAAGTAAATATATAAAATACACATACGTAGCCTATCTAAAATATGTACATATACATAAATTATTAATATGTTATTTATGTATATATAGTGGGTCACGAAATATCTCCAACACACGATGATGGGTTGCCCTAGGAAAAAGTTTGGGAACCTCTGGTCTAAAGATATATTAATAAGAAATGTCTACTACAATGCAAGCAATTTTATTTACTGAAAGTACCATAGCTTATTTCTGTGACTAACCAATATATCACACAGCTCTCTTTCTTAGGACTGATCCCTCACAGTAGGATGTTTGAAATACTTGCAATTACTAACCACAGTAGATATGTTTAAACATACAAGAGCAAGTGACATATCACAAATTATTGATCTTGGATACCAATTTTATTTCAACACTTGGGTAACTACTTTACTTATTTTATAAGAAGAGCACTCACTTGGACACTGGCAGAGAGAGGGGGACTCTGATTGCGAGAAGATGGTGGTGGATCTGTCGCTGTACCCACACTGGCGGTGTCGGGAGCTATACCCATGGCCTTTCGTATAGCTGGAATAGACACAACAGCTCCTGGTGGGACCTGCTTGGCCAGCTGAGTCAGGCTCTCTGTAATCTTCTCAGCTAAAGGCAGATACAAATACAACATTCAATAATCTTTAAATAAATGAATTTCATCAAAATGGCACATTTCTTGTCAATCTTAGCCTATTCATTATCATGGGGAGGAACATTTTTTGTATGTCTACAATAATCAATCATCGTATTCTAAAAGAGTCAGTCCATATATTGCTTTGATATTAGCATGTATATCTTATCAGATATAATAAATTAATGATTACTAAGATCCTGATTGTAGAAATATGGGCCAATATAAGGGGCGAATAAGTGTGTATGAACGAGTGCTGTAGGTACTCTAACTAAAGTTGTCTGTTCCTCAGAAAGAGCCATTTATTAATAACTCAATAGTCAGGCAGCCGGTGTGGTAGCTCATTGGCTAAGGCTTGGGACGGCGGAGGGTAAGGTACAATTTCGAATCCCTAACTGAGCTTACTGTTGGTACTTCACTTGATGCATTAAGTTCATGCACAGGCCTGTAGGCAAGTGTGAACTGGTGAATGAAGTTTTAAACAAAGTTAAAAAACTAAGGGACCTTCGGCTAAACATGGAATTCGAATTCCTACACAACATCCAAACCCTGACTACCACAACATTAGTCTACTTCCCTAATAGTGTTCATGCCGATGGCAACCACTGAGCCTACATTCTTCACAACATTTTGTTCCCAAGTAAACACTGTACCAATAGTGACGACAGCTGCAACAAAATATAACCTTCGTTACAGAATCAAAATATTAACTTAATAATTTTATAAATAATAACTTAAAGATTTTACTTTTTTAAGGTAAATAAATTCTACAGTTCAGTATATTAGAATCTAAAGGGTGCACAATTTCAGTTAAAAAATTGCCATACCAACTGATGATAGAAGACTATTGAAGCAAGACCCTAAGCTAAATTTCAAACTTTTAAATCTCTTTAGAATAGAGTTGCACCATTCTAGTTAGATTAGAGTTGTACATGGATGAGAGGGTAACCAGCAGTATGTGGGAAGGTTATCATCACTGCACTATATCCTTCTCACATGTACGTTCTCTAAATTGCTTCTCATGGAAAAATAAGAACCATTTTCGTTGCAACTCTTTCTGTTCTACTAACAGACAAACATACTTACTTTATAGACTTTTGCATTTATTTAAAGACACACTCAAAGGCATTATCTGGATAAACTACTTCTTTGATTAAGTAGATTTTATAAAGTACTCACCTAGGTTGAGTTCAGTTTCAGAGGGTGGGAGTACATTGGCCAAGTGAGTTGGCGGCGGTGCACTAAGTCGATCATTCTGCACTTGCTGAAGCCTCTCTAATAAAGCTGTTGTCTGGTCTAGCCGCTCTTGCATGGCACTCTCCTCCTTGCTTCCCTTTTCTGGAATAACAACTAACTCATTATTCCTCTTATACAGTGGCTTGAATATACAATTCATTAAAATTTATATTACTTTTCCTAAACTTCATTACCATAAAAGTAATAGAATGTTATAAGCAATAAATCAAGTTGACAGTGAAGTAAACTAATTGTATGCATATAGACATACCAAATTGTTCAAGGAAGCCAGTCTCAATGCCCAAATCTGCCAAAGTCTTGAGTTGTGCCAGATCCACTTTTACCTCAGCTGGAGTTGAGGGCGGAGCAGCTGGAGTCATTAACTGCCTCACTCGCTCTTCCTCTTCTCGGAACCTGACAAAAAAATTTAAGATTAAATTCTTTAGAAATAAAATAAATAATTCTGTGAGGATCAGAATGGGAAAAGTAGAAACTTCATGAGTAATACAGTCCTAGATAATATCACCAATAACTATATATTGTGAAAAGTAATTTATTATAAGAGAAAGGAATCAACGAACAACAATTATAGAATAGAAAAATGTAACCTTATTTACGGTTACACACAAGGCTTGTCTTTTAGGTTTATAGAACAAAGGGACTGTGTCACAAAAGTTTGATCTTTTTAAGTCTGATTAAAATCAACGTCTTTACCTTAAGAGTTGTGCAAATTAAAAACACACAGGCACTTGCTTACTCAACTATTAAGTCCTTTTAAAACATGTTCTACAATTTATAGAAGACCATTACAGATGAATACTAAACAGGCAATTTTATGTACAAGCTGCATAAACTTCTTTAGTAGGCCATATCAAGAATTTCAGTATGCGTTACGTATTATAAGCTGTATATAACAATGGAAAAAAGCCCCTTCAGCTTATTTATGTATTTATTCATAAGACGCCGATCGTCAAGATATGGGCAAATATGGATTTCGAATGAGTGTCGATGAGCGAATGTAGTCATTGTTACAAACTAACACTGACTATTCCTTAGAAAGTGTCATTAATTAAAAGCCCAATGACAAATGAACAGCCGGTGATTATCAGCTGATCCTTCTCAAAAAATATTAAGAGTCAATACAATATGAAAATGAGGATTGAGCAAAACAATCTACATGGTAAATCTGATACCATGGGGACGGAGCAAAGATAAACATAACATATAACCTTTCCTCACTTATATAGAAAAAATAAAAGTTTAATTCGAACCAATGCGCTTTTTTACGGTAATTTTTCACATAAAACTTCCCTAACATATCTAAAGAGGTTGATGTTCAATTTAATAGAGTCACGTGAGCTGTAAATAGCACTCTCATGGCAATTTCCCTTCTTTGGCTCCTGGTACTGTGCAATACACTGTGCCATAGAAGTGCACTATACTACCCGGTACCGTGCCAGGAATAAGATATCAGGAGGCACTACTAAAGAATTTAAAAAGATCTTGAATGCTCCACACCTCCCCATTACACAGGATCTCCCACTTCAGAACGGTCGCTTCAAATCTCAAAACCAGCCTCTACGTATTGATTTCCAGTTGAGAAAATCAAATTTCTCACCCGATTCCCGCTGGAACACAGTGTAAAACAGTTTTGATAGATAAAATAAGTTCCTTAATATCGATCCGACAATACCTGTAGGTAGGATGAACCACCTTCGTAGAGAATAGACACAGTTAAATCACTTCCGAACTGAAATGAAATAAAAAAGTTTCATTTAATGAGGCAAAGTTAGGACCATTAGGTAACCTCATAAGAAGAGTAACTCATAAGAACTGGCGTAGGCAGATGTAACTTCTTAAAATGTAAATGGAGATTGCCACTTTATCAGTCATGTGATTGCAGGGAGTTTATCCAAAGAATAGATCACATAGTTACAGAATACCCTCTGCAGTTTTTTATGGAGGGATTAGCTAGCACAAATAGAATGAGTGAGGCTGGTTTTGAATGGCTTGATGGATTGGATTTAATTTTGTGACAGGAGATCCCCTTATTATTTCTTTAAAAATTAAAAACACTTTTTCTTCATTTGGTCCTTGGTGGAATTTTGATGGTTTAAAATTAAAAATTAATAATACACAAATTTTAATTTTTTTATTAAATGAATTTTCACCTGTTACAGCATTTATTTTTGTACAATTTGTTAATAACCTGAAGATGCCGTAACAGGTAAAAATACATTTATTAAAAAATTGAAATGTTGTGGAATTATTAAATGTTCATTTTAAGAAAATTAAACATGGCTTTGATCTTGTTCGAAACATTTATTACTGCTTTTCCTTTTAAATCAATAAATGGTAGCACCAATTATACATAAAACATTACCTCAATTCCATTTTTTCTTATGTCTCAAGAATAATAATTTAATTCTCTTGCCATTTGTCTGAGGCTGTATAAGACAATAATTTTTCTTTTATTAAATGCAATATTCCTGATGCATCTTATTCTGGATTTAGTTGCTTGCAAACAAAAGAACTTGGGGAATCCAATACTTCATCATCGCTACACACAGTTCTCCTAAAGAAGTAAATATAATTACAAACTGGCCCCCATTATTTAGAAATATGAAATACAATAAGCAAAAAATTGCAATTTTAGCACTTCTAAAATTATTAAGGTCAGTTGTTCTCTAGTTACACTTACCTGCGTCGCTCTTCTAGTACCCTCTTCGTCTTGCGGTGGTCGCCTCCTGTAAGCAAGTCTAGTAGGTTGTCAACCATAGTAAGTGTGTAGTCACAGTCTTTGGCGAAGTTCAGGATACTACGCAACAAGTCATGCTTACAAATGATAACAAAAAACGTGTATGAACACAGAAAGACAAATGTCAGAAATATTGGGGTCTCATTTATCAAACCGATTTCAAAACTGAATCAGAGATTGAACACGACTTACATGGAAATCTCATAGCCTCTGATTAATTTATCAAGTAAGAAGAAGTTTATCACATAAATTGACAAAGTGAATTATAACTAAACAACATTTCATCTTAATAGTAAATAGAAACGCAAAACCAGATGTACTTATAAAGTCATAGTGAAACATTTGACTGGCTATTCCTGTATTGGTGTATTGTGTATGAGTGTTTTCTTTTTTTTTTTAATATTCAGTTAACCAGTTGTTTTGCTTTCCTTTCCTTTTTATTGAAATCCTAGACCTAGTGCTTTGACACTAAATTGCATGTTAAGATTGTTTTCCCTCTGTTTATGTTTTGAAAGTGCACTTATAAATGTGGTAAACCTGTTAATCTACAACAAAAATAAGTACGAAAAACATTTTTGATAGATCCACTGCCTCTTGATTCCCTTTAAGAAATTTAAATTGCCATTGCTAAATAAATTTATCAACTGCTTGTGTTCAAGATTCTCTTGGCTTGAGATTTAAAAAATTCCATTATGCACACATCAGTATTATTATAATAAAGCATAAAAATACAATACCAAACAATGTACCGCCTAAAATACAATACCAAACAATGTACCGCCTAAAATACAATACCAAACAATGTACTGCCTAAAATACAATACCAAACAATGTACTGCCTAAAATACAATACCAAACAATGTACCGCCTAAAATACAATACCAAACAATGTACCGCCTAAAATATAATTTCAAACAAGTCATTTTTTTAGTTGCAAAATAAAATATGGATAAGGATAAAAGAAATAGTAGCTATGGTGGATAAACTCAACCGAAGAATAAATAGATTTAATTATTGAAAACTAATTCATATGGTTTAAATTTAACATAATTTTTTGACATATTTTATGCAAATTTAAGGAAAACTATTAGGTCAATGAAAAAAGTAAAATGTTGCTATAATCTCCAATGTATTTAAATTTTTAAGATTAATTTTATTATAATAACTGAGTTTCTTTCCAAGACACAAACTTACCTTTCTGCATACTGGACAGCTGATTCATCTCCATAAGTTTGAAATACTAGATCTGACTCTTCTTTAGATATATTTGCAAAAGTTGAATCGTACGAGGGTGCGTACGATCCAAATGCTCCATAATACAACGGCTTCACTGTGAAAAGATATTTAATTTAGTATTATCATAGACTGGAATAGTACACAAAGATTCCAATGTGATTTTTAACTTATGATCAAATGTTTTAGGTATGACTGATGTGACAACTCACTCTTCCTTGGGAAGTTGCATTTAGTATAGTGAGGAACTGATAATTAATAAGTGATGATTTTATATTGTCTCTTAATATAGTAGGTTTAACTTAAACGATTTTAAATTTTGCCAATGTTCTATCTTTTATATTAAAATATAAAGAAGTATATTTACTTTGCAGTTGTATGTTTTGACTGTGAGATTAAAAGCTAGATTTAAAAAAAATATTTGAGAAGATGTTTATTTTTGGCAGGGCACGTAAAGGATGTTTAGAAATTATTTATTCATATTATGTTTATAAATGTGATATATCAGTGTGACAGTTATTTTAACCCTAAATTTATTATTATATCCGAAACAAGGCTGGACAAGAATTTAATGTAAATTTGCTCGTTATAATTTTTAAATATAATTAAATATTAAAGAAGTAAACATTACATGAAATATTCATACGAGGACTGTTCTGAAAGTTGAATTGAATTGAAAAATTCTTTATTTCTGAACGTTAAGTACAAAAAAATAGTGTCACTTTACAATATACGAAATACAAGTCTTTGAATAACAATATTGGGTTGTTTCAGTCTCTGATACTTTGAATAAAATCTTCAACTGAGTATATTGGATGTTCCATAAGCCAAGAGTTGAGTTTTAAACCTCTCGAAGTTAGTTCCTTGTATTCTGTCGGGAGTAGGTTGTAGAGTTTTGCTCCAATGTACATTGTTTTTTTTTCTCAAACAGACCTGTCCTGTGTCTTGCTGTAAGTATAATAGAAGAGTGTCTGGTATTGTAGTTTTTTTGGGAGTCCTGGTGATCTATGCACAATGAGGATCACTTCTTGGGCATAGATTGCAATTACAGTTTTAAATTTTAGCTTCTTAAAGTGTTCCTTGCAGCTCTCTTGTGGATGTAGGTTTGCAAGACATCTAATGGCTGACTTTTGTGCAACAAGGACTACCTTGAGATTTATGGAGGATGTTGCACCCCACACCGGAATTCCATACCTGTAAAGTAACCTCCGTTTGCTCACTGTGTGGGAAGTAGAGGGAGTAGGGCCGCCATCTTGCGCTGGCACGCACTTCAAGTCAGTGGGCGTCAAACCGTATTAGAGTGAAGGTTGTCCTATGCTAGTTTGTTTTCAGTCGCTTGTCGAAATAAGTGCTGAAATAAAAATTTCCCTAAAGTGTGAAGTGCGTTCTGACATTCGAGTTTTGTGGTTTTCTGAAAGAATTTTCGGTACCCACCGAACACAAAACTTTCGGTAACCTAACCTTTCAGTCACTACTTCGTACAAAATAGTCCTGGAAATTTGAGGAAATTCTTCCTAAAGTTCTGAGATGGTGAAGCGTCGGTTGTCACAAATTGTTGCGTTGATTTTCTCAACCAGATCATCAGTAACTACAGACGGCCTGTTGTCACCCGTTATCACTATAGATAACCAAACTATAGATAAAATGTGTTTCTATCTACAGTTTACCATGTATGTTGCTTACCTTTTCTTTCATTACTAAAAAATAAAATATTTAAAATTAATAATCCATTTTACATCTTTTAGTGATAGTACTAATAGTAATTATAGAAGTTTTTATTTAATATACAACTTATTCCTATTCAGTGACACATTTATAAACATATCCTGATAGATAAATTTAACATGAATATAATGAATTTTTGGCAATAATAACATATAAGCTTTAGGAAAAAACAATGAAGTAGAATAATTTGAGTAGTTGACAACATTATGTGATGTCATGTTAATCATCATCATTAACTGACAGTAATCAGGCAATAATATGGGACTTAGCTGTAGAAAAGCTTTTAAAATTCAACAAATTTTCCAGTATATCATTAAGTATTTTTGGTAGAATGTGATCCAAAGTGTTTTTCTGTATGCATAATAAAATATAAACATTTTTAAGTGGATGATTTGTTTTAACGTTTGGGTATTTGTAGTAATCAGACCAGTAATATTTCTGAATAATTTTTAGTTTAAATAGTCCTTTACTGCTCAACAAGGTATTATATCTGAGTAACAAGGTATTATAATGAATATCTTCTTGGTGCATGCCTAACGCTCGAAGTAAGGTCCTTCGTTGTAGATTATCTGTACAAGATGAAACTAATGATAATTGATGACTTAATAATTGATAATGTTCTGTGCCATATTTCTACGATTTGATAACATTTTAATTTAGCCACTCGATAATAGGTGTATCGCATATGGTTATAAGGTAAACACACTGGCCATTGCTAGTTTTACTTGATTTCTTTTCGTTTTCGTTCTACTCGATTTACGAAGTTCTTTTCGGAAAATGTAGTGCCCTGCTCATTTAGTTCATTTAGAGCAGAAGTGACTGAGGTCAAACAGACAAATGAAGGGCATCAATTCACATCAATCACCTGGATCAATTCCACAGACCTTTTATTAGATAAATTGATTGAAGTTTCAGTTTTTGAAATTAATGTTAATCTAACTGATCATATTTTTTTTATTTGTAAAGTACAAATTTCCTTACGAAATTAAGTTATTAGGATGTATTTCACTATGCACATTCATAATAATGTAATGCAGACATTAAAATAGCATTTACCTATAAATTAAAATAACTCTTATTCTTAAAATATTCCTTATTAAAAAAATACCTTCCATGGAAACTAATATTTTTACGTAGTGTCGCTGATACTATCGGCTGTTCATAAACCATTGGGCTATTCATTAATTACAGCTTATAAGGAATTTGTAATAAGAATACACTTGCTAAAAAACGATAATTTAAAATCTATATTATCACATTTCTTGATGGACGTCATCTTAAGAGTATAAGAGTAAATAAATTACTTTGCATTGCAATAAATTACAAAATCAATCAGTTCATTTTTAAACTGATAGTTAATACACTAAACTAAAAGATTATCAGTAATCAATTTCTCAAAAACCAATTTTTACTCACTCACCAGACTTAGTGATGTTCCGGCGGTCCTCACGAAAGCCTTGTAGCACCCCTGAACCATGGGGTATCTTGCCAATAAGCTGACCAAGACAGACCGGCCTCTCGTTGCTCTCCGGATCCAGCCCCTCATTGGGCACCAGGATAGCCAGCGACGTTGTACCGTCCTTCTGCGTACGCAGGAATCCCATCTGTCAGGCAACATGGTTCAGCGCATGCAACTAAAACACCTTACGCCCAAGCCTCATGCTGATGCAAGCGTTACACAGAGTGTCCCAAGGTGATTATAAAAGTGTATTTTTCTTGAGATTATATTCACTGATCACTGATGACATTATCTAATACTAACTCAAATATGAGACTGAGTAATGGTTAAAGTTGCATTTAAATTCATGTTATTGATTTGTGTTGTGAAATTACATAATGAAAATGTATATAATGAATCTGTTATCAAGTAAGTAGAATTTAATATCAGATTTTCTATTAGTCATTAGTCTTTAAAATCGTTAACAAGTAAAATAACTATTTATAAGTTACTTTTACTCTTACATTTCCAATGTTCAAATTTAGTACTTTAAAAGTCTCTTAAGGATTGCATCTTTTCCTGCTCATTTCTCTTTCAGTCCAAGATCTGTAGATATAAGGCATGAGAGCGCTCCTTTGGCTGCTCTTGGCCTTAGGCTGTACAAGCTCAAAGGCTGTAGTGTTACCTCAATAACTTTACATTTCAAAGCAGTGCAAATAAGAGTTTTATTTATCTTTTCGTATGAGATATACAGTAATTTCAACTCTCCTAGTAGAAAACTACTTACCTTTTGTAGGATTTTTAAAAGTGTATGGATAAAAAACTGCAGCTTAAGGCCTTAAGATAATTCCTAGGTACTAAATTTAAATTATTGAACAAATCATTTCCTAGGTACTAAATTTAAATTATTGAACAAAGCAATAGACAATTTTACTATTGATTAATAAAGACATTGTTCTTGGACTCATTTACAAAACTATGTTAGAATGCATGGTTTGACAAAGATTGTTATTTTTACTTCCTAACTGCAAATGTTAAAATGTAATATATCATTTAAATACATAGTGCAAAAGAAACCTAATATGTCATAATTAATTTAGAAAATATTTTTAGTCACTACAGCAAAAATTTATAAAATAGGACACTCTGAATTAGCTAGAAAACAGAGGCTCAAGAAGAAGTCCTGAAACCTTTCAGAACTATCCAACTACAAATGTTTATTTAAATAGACACCTATGATGAATCGAGTTATTAAAACAATACAGATGATGAAGATAATATAAAGCAAAAGCAAACAAAATTAATGTGAATGTCATGCCTGTGTATGTTGTTTAGTATTGTGACAGAGTCAAATGTTCAGGAAAGTAGAAAATCAAAATAAACCTAGCGCATACTATGGCCTGCAATATACGGAGTACTTAGTTTGTTGACCTCTGTCTTACATAGTATGTTATTCGAATTGATAATATTCTCATCATAAGATGACAAAATTAATATAAAAAGAACAAAAGATTTAACTAATTGTATTTCTTCATTATTAACTCTACTACTTTCTGATAAGGTCAAAATTAAAATGTTTTGGTAAACTTGAATTGGTATCCAGACAAAAGTTAATGCCATTACCACACTGTTGCTGTTGAGAAAAATAATCGCCTGTTCGTAATGAAATGTTTATGATGCACTCAGAGCTTAATTATAATTTAAAATCCTAATTAGTAGTTATTTACTGTACATTTTTTACTAAATAATTTGTATTTGTTCTAGTAGTGGGTAAAAAGAGCAAGTGGGAGCATATAAACTTTAAGGGAGGGTTCCGAGTAAGAAGATTTTTCTCTGCCAAGAAAAACAAATTCAAGTCTTAAGTTGCCAGAGGTAATCAGTCATAAATATGAGAGCTACTATCAAAAACACTCAAGAACCAGATGTGATGTTTCAGTAGTGGGTAAAAACGACAATAGAGAGTCTAAATTATAAGGAAAGGTTCCAATTAAAGAGATTTTTCTCTGCCATGAAACAAAAAATCAAGCGTTTAATTTTTTTAGACCAAATTATTTATAACACTTCTTGGTCAACTGAAATAATGCAATAAAATGTAGGTTTAGTAAATTAAAACTTATGAGTCAAATGCATAGGCTCACAAGAATCGCCACGCTTCAGAGCTTATCGTACAGTGTTGATAGCAAATGATTATACTGGTCATTTGCTTCGACTTTAATCATGAGTTTATTGTGACATTACTGGAAGTTAATGGTTAACTTCCCAGCAATTAAGAAACTGACAATATGATATTAACTCATTGCATTCAAAATTATAATTTTTGCAGTTCTAAATTATTGAATTTTAATACATTCCAATATTTTACTGATAGTGAAATAAGTTTGATAAATTATGATGAAAATATGTATGTTACTAAGTGTATATTTCATAGTTATCTTAGTAATCCTGGATTAATAACCTAGATAGTGTTTGTATATTCAGTAACCTTATCATAAGCTCTCAATTTTATATAACTGAGCACCAACTCTCCTTAAAAATTATTTTAGGGAATCTCACTGCAATACAGATTTTTAATTGAGAGTTAAAGTCGTTAGAATTTTGTTCTCGGTTTATATAATGTAAAAAATGAAAAACAGATATTTAAAAAATTATATATTATTCATTTCTAAGACGCCGATCGTAGAGATTTGGGCGAATATGAGGAGTGAGTGAGTGTGATGGGTGTAGATGAAACGAGTGTAGTCATTGTTACTATCTGAGTTACTACTATGGGACTAGCCCAATAGCCAGGGCAACTATGGGACCTACAGCTTTACGTGGAATACGAACCACGTGGTGTTGGTCTGATTTTCAGTTAACTGACAAATCTGGCACTCAGTTCTCTTCCCCACACAACATCTGAAAACATGGACACCCCAGACTTCTCTAGTAGAGTCCACATCAATGGCAACCACTGAGCGGACCAGTGCTGACATATATATATATATATACATATATATATATATATATATATATATATATATATATATATATATATATATAATTATTACTCTCATTAATATTCTTCATATTGTCATACATCCAAACAAAATGTCTTTTAGCCTGCTGTAAGCATATTCTTTTTTTGATAGTATAATTTGATAAAATACTACAACTGTCTATTTTTTAGATCTTTGATATATTGGTCTTGACAACTTCAACTCTGCTATAATATTTATTAGATTGAAACACCAACAATGTTATATTATTATGTTGCATTAATTATTATGCAAAGCATGAAGGAGATTAGCGATACTAATAGACAGTCAAAAAACTTGATGGAAGCGCTTAGATCAATCAGTGACATACCTTGGTATTTACTTTCTTCAGGTCAAGCCTTTGCCTCACTTTCTGAGCGGCCGCACGAGCCTGTTCCAGCACTTCATCAGGGGTTAGGTCGTCTGGAATGGCTTCAAATTTACTCCTGTAAAAGTGGAGTTTGTTAATTTACATTTCATTTGGATTACATCAAAATACAAAGATGAAGTGAAAATCATTAACAGTTAGTACCAGTTAACAATCGTTAAGATTGTCCACTGACTTGTAAGATAATATTGAAGCATGAACATCCATGTGATTAACTGGGTTAACTTCACTCAGCAACAGAGATAAAGAGTTAGCAAACATTTTGGTATTTTGTATTTTTGTTAATCTGATTGTCCTGAGACTTAGTGTTTTTTTTAATTGGATTATTTAATGACATCAATCACAAGTCTACCATTCACACACACACACACACACACACACACACACACACACACACACACACACACACACACACACACACACACACACACACACACACACACACACACACACACACACACACACACACACACACACACACACACACACACACACACACACACACACACACACACACACACACACACACACACACACACACACACACACACACACACACACACACACACACACACACACACACACACACACACACACACACACACACACACACACACACACACACACACACACACACACACACACACACACACACACACACACACACACACACACACACACACACACACACACACACACACACACACACACACACACACACACACACACACACACACACACACACACACACACACACACACACACACACACACACACACACACACACACACACACACACACACACACACACACACACACACACACACACACACACACACACACACACACACACACACACACACACACACACACACACACACACACACACACACACACACACACACACACACACACACACACACACACACACACACACACACACACACACACACACACACACACACACACACACACACACACACACACACACACACACACACACACACACACACACACACACACACACACACACACACACACACACACACACACACACACACACACACACACACACACACACACACACACACACACACACACACACACACACACACACACACACACACACACACACACACACACACACACACACACACACACACACACACACACACACACACACACACACACACACACACACACACACACACACACACACACACACACACACACACACACACACACACACACACACACACACATCGTTAAAATGTTTGATGTTATCTGGAACAGAGGAATTTTGAAGAAATGTGTTTATTGATTTATTTAAATAAGAGTGTTATTTAATTTAGTATAGTTTGGAATGAACAGAAAGCAACTTCTTTTATTATACAAATGTCTGTAGACTTACTCTGGTTATCCACTTAATCAAATAAGGGAGGATTTTGTGACGTTCTGATTTCCTATTTAATTTTAGAAAGAGTAAAGATAATTATTAATTACCTCAGAATGTCAATATCACTAATTGACTAATTACACATACAGCTAAGGAATAAACAGTGAAAATATTATAAGAGTTGTGTCTAACCTGTATAAATGTTCCGGCTATAGAAATTTTGCCTCAAAATAAATTTTATTTACTTTGATAAGTGACATTTTTATATCATAATAACTTTGTGATAAGCAAATCAACAAATGAAGGTACAGTAATAGATAAATGTTTTAAAAGTCATTATTTAAATCAGATAATAATACAAATGGTGGCAGAAATAACGTGTTTAGTGACCTTCACAAAACAGTTTCTGCTATTCGTAAACTTGACTCTTCTGCATCTCCTCTTCGTAAACTTGAATTAACATTTTGAAGTGTCTGGTGTGAAGGTGACTCTTGTAGCAATACACAAAATTTAATGTTTCTTCACTGTTCACTAATTGCAATTTTTAAAAAACGACAATGTAAACACACGAAAAGCACTCTCCACAGGGAAACAATTATGACTGAGTGATACTCGCAATAGTGATATCTCTCTCCAGCAGTGGCACAAGCTGCTACACAATAAAATTCCCATCGGCAACCGTGCTGTGTCTCTCTGGACATCGATTCTAGAAAATTTTGATTATACCTCGTACAACTCCTTAGAGTGCTTGTATAATTCAACACCTTAGGTTTCTTAGTATTTTTGCATTAATAGGTCTGACATGAAATTACATCGAATGGCTCTGAAGGGTTAAAAAAATGACACTATCAACTGTATATAATCAATCATATTTAATTTGGCTTACAAAGATTCCTTCCCAGACAAACATCCTTTAAACATTTTAATTCAAATTGGATGATGTCTGCTTGCCTGAAAAGGCAAAATTTATTAATATAAAAGCATTAAGCTCTGTAAGAGGATGTTTATAAAATATTGAAATTGGTTATTTCAGCACTAGACAGATAATCAAAAAAACTATTACATGTATCAGTCAATCAGTCAAACATGTGAGAACTGGACAATACAATATATACAACAAGTATGTTGGTTCAACACTCTCATACACAAACAAAGGCCACTGTTCACAACTGATTTTGATACAAAGAACAATAGAGATAGGGGAGGACGATGACCAATGTGTACTACAGTTCCAGTCTGCCGCTCGTCCACAGGAAGAGTATCTTGTGCTGGCATGTGGTTTTTAATTTGTTTAAATTAAATTCATTAGAGAATTAATGAGGACGTGGGTGATGGACCACTCAATCTGAAATGTGTTGTCCAGTTCTCAAATGTTGGACAGATTGATTGGTACGTAATTATTTAAAAGAAAATAAACTAATGTCTCTGACATTTATTTGAAGCTGATATCTGTCCACCATAAATATACATTAGTTTACTATTTTTTTTTAAACTTCACTGTATGTCAACTTTATTCAATGAGTGAAACAAGGACTCACTGAGAGAAATAACTAATAACAGTTAAGTTAATATTACAACACTGTAAAAATTTGTTAAATGATTTATATTAATCTTTGCATATCAAATTTACTACAGGATCTGCAAATTTGTACATAACTATGCAATAACTTTGAACATCGTTATTTATCCAAGAGAGTGGACTCTTGGATTATGTGCTAATCTCTTAGAGCATATTATTATATACAGATATACATTTAAATAAAGCTGTATCAATTGACATTGAAAATGTGAAACTTGAGGTAACAGATATGCACTAAGCATAGCATATTTATGAATAATAATTACTGCAAGTATGTGAATGTGTATGGAGGACAAAACAATTTTTTGCAGAAAATCACAAGTTGAAAGATAAATAATCAAACAAAAGAAGACATAAATATATTATTTTGAAAGTTTCAACTTACTCAGGCAGGTAATCTGGTCCACGACGAGGACAGGGGCGGGGTGTGTGGTGGGGAGAGGGGGGCACATTTTCCTCCTCCTCATCCTTGTCACTGTCCTTGACAGCATTATTGACAGTACCTAAATCAAAACCCAGTTGATCCCGAGGTATCTGCAGCATCCATGGTAATGTTACAGCAAGAGCTCGCAACTTTTCTTCACTGACGAGCTTGAGACCTGCATGCAGTAACTTTTTGGCTGCCTTGTAGTAGATGGTTTCTGGGTGGTTGTAAATCATTGCATTGCCACACATTTGCTTAAAATCATCCTGCACCAATAGAAAATAACTTTGAAAATTGTTGTCTTAACCACAAGTACGTACATTTGGTACATAATGCTGTTATCGTTTGGTGACACAATATAAAAGTTGGTCTTAGCTTTATAGCTAATTATAAACTAGTTCATCCCTAAATTTATAACACTCATTAAATACACAAATTAACCCTAGATCACTTATCTCAAGTTTTTCGTACACCGTCACTTATCATTCGTAATTTTTTTTTACCAGCTTTTTTTTTTATTCACTTTGAGCTGAATACAGTAATTATATAAGAATAACTTATAAGAGAAAGAAATATTTTAAGTTGTTATCTTTTTAGTTTTTATGTTTAAAAAAATGTTATTTAGCTATTGTGATCAAATTATATGAGTATGTTAATACAGTAAACTCATCTCAACCGGCCACCTCAGGACCGGGGTTCCGACGGGATAAGGATTTACCGATTAAGCTGAGGAGCTCAAAAAATTTCTTTATATTACAGTTTATCTAAAGCAGTTAATTTCTTTATTTATTAGAATATCTGCTGCTGTCACCAAATGAAGTATATTTACAAAGCACATGATTAATCGTAAAGGCATTGTGATTTAAACAAAGATAACCTACAACTATTGTTGTATGATCGGTAAAGGTTACCACACCAAGGAAGCTCTTGACAGACTAGTAAAATTAATTATAATTCTTTATACAACAGTAAATACATTGTGGCAATTTTTTAATGAATCATGGATATTATTAATATCACCGATGTCCATTTTCGGCCAATCACTAACGCTTAAAACGACGTTTCATCAATAAATGGCCATTTAACAAGAAGTTACTGTTTTGGAAAAGGAGCCAGTTAAAGCGATGGCTAGTTAAAAGGTGGCCGGGATTCTACTGTATCGTATAAGTAAAAAATATCATATGTACGAGTTTTGTACCAAAGTCACAAGAATTTTTAAGCATGTTTATTTACATTTATAAAACGTAAATCATGAGAATACTTATTAAACTACTGTTTAACAATAAAAATTATTTATTTTATAAAATAAAAGTCCTTTAGGTCGATATAAAAAATTACCATGTTATTATTTTTGCTATTTTATTTAATTAGCATCACCTAGGTATTTTTCTAACTAACAAAAAAACTTATCTCTTTTATAAGTAACCCAAAAACAAAAACGAGGTTTTATTTTAGCCATGACTAATCTTTTTTAACTAGGAAATACAATGGTCATGACCAATTTTAACAAAAATAACAGAATAATTAATACTGTAACTAAAGAACGACACGTCTTTTTAAAATCCTAATTGCAAAATAAATTCTTATATCCTAATTTCACTGTAAATAGCCTTCTTATTTTTTTTTACTTAAACAATAAAACTAGAACCATATTACATTCAGAATATGAGACTAGTTAAAACAGAATGGAATATTACCACAGGTGTTATTGATTAAGTAGGAAGTGAAGACAAAAGGTCATGATGAACAAGGATGGAGCTCAGACAAGACTTGAAAGGAAGACTAGGCTCAGAATGGCATTATTTTACTGCCCTTGCATGGAGGTAATTCCTAGTCCTATCGTTTCTTTTCACTTGCTGTTATGGAAGTGGCCCGAGTAAGGGCAGATTTTTCTGATAAAAGTATTGTGTTTATCTTGTGGCCAGATACTGTTTGATTGTTCTGTTTATCAGCTCTTTTCTTGCCATAAAAATTCTTTATATGAATGCTTTTTCCTCGGTTTTTATGTTCTCTACAAGGCCTGAACCATGGAACCATACAACTAAAATTTTTCTATCCATTCTCGGAAATATAACTGACCATGCACTTTGGCTTAAAATTCCTTGAAACCTACCATAGTTTAAATTTTTTTACTATAAAATGAAATTTTGTTGTAATGATTTATATATTAAGTGTTCAATTATTCATATTAATTTCATTTTAATCTTGTAAAATTTTTATCACAAAGGATTCTTAAGGCGTTTTCCTTAAGATAGATTATTTGCACAAGTTAAAATATATTTGACAAATACATTAACCCTAGATCACTTATCCTTCGTAAAAGTTAGGATGCATGTTTTTTTTAGACTGTCCATATTTGGATAACCGATATATACCTTAACCCCTACCTTCCTTTCCTTTACTGATAACCTCAGTAATCTATCCGTACCAGTCTAGCTCACATGCAAATGTCATACAATTGCTCTGAGTCATAATTTTTATGAAGATTAAGTATTATTGTTAAATTTTTTTTAGCATTCTTTTATTGTTTGTTTCATTGTTGTGTGTATAATAGGTGTTGTTTTTCAAGGTATAAATATAGTTTTAATAGTAGTAATATCTTTTTGTTTTTGTATCTAGTAGTAATATCTCTGATGCTTTTGAAGTAATAACAGGAGTTCGACAAGGTGACGGGCTTTCACCTTTACTGTTTAACATAGCTCTAGAAGATGACCTTCAAAAAATTAGACATAAAAACTTAGGTGTAACAGTAGGATGTAAAATTAATATATTAGCATTTGCCGACGATGTAACTATTTTAACTGAAACAAAAGAAGACCTTGAAGAACTAACCAAAATTTTCATTCAAGAGACAGGATGCATGGGTCTAAAAATAAATGATGAGAAAACCAAGTACATGCACTTTGAAAGAGGTGGCCACCTGCTTACAGAAATAAATATAGAAGGACATAGCTTTGAAGAGGTGGAGCAGTTTAAATACCTGGGAGTACTAATATCCAATAATAATAGTGAGGAATTAGAAATTGTAAACAGAATAAACCTAGCCAACAGATGCATGTATGCTTGCAATAAGATCTTGTCGTCAAAGTTACTGTCATGCCGAACAAAAATATGAATATATCAAACGATAATTAGGCCAGTACTTTTATATGGTGCAGAAACCTGGATATTAAATAAAAAAGAAGAGAACAAACTCATCGTGTTTGAAAATCGCGTACTAAGAAAAATATTTGGTCCAACATTGGAAAATGGAGAATGGAGGCGCAAGCATAACCAAGAGATAAGACAACAGTACAATGACTGTGACATAATAGCAACCGCAAGATCAAGAAGATTGAGATGGGCAGGTCATGTATGGCGCAGAGAACAAGGGACGCTACTGAAGGAAGCTGGATTGGGAAGACCAGTAGGAAGAAGACCTCTAGGTAGACCAAAAAGAAGATGGTGGGATGGGGTAAAGACAGACACCGCAGCACTTGGAACCACAATGGAAGAGGCAGAAAACAGAGAAAGATGGAGAGAGCTTGTTGGTGAGGCCAAATCCCTTCTTGGGCATCGATGGCCATGGGAGTAAGAGTAAGAGTAAGTAATATCTTTTTGTATGTATTGTTTCAATACTTAACAAAATGGATGAACAAAACTATACCAATTGGGATAATAAAATCAAATTGCTTTTACAAGATCCTACTCCTGAAAATTATCTAATAGCATTCATTAATGGCCTGTAGTGCTAGTGAGTAAGAAGTTAATGTTGAGAATAGTCTGTTGAAGACACGGACGATACTGAAGCTGACCCGTAGAGAATAGTCTGTTGAAGACACGGACGATACTGAAGCTGACCTGTAGAGAATAGTCTGTTGAAGACACGGACGATACTGAAGCTGACCCATAGAGAATAGTCTGTTGAAGACACGGACGTTACTGAAGCTGACCCGTAGAGAATAGTCTGTTGAAGACACGGACGATACTGAAGCTGACCCGTAGAGAATAGTCTGTTGAAGACACGGACGATACTGAAGCTGACCCATAGAGAATAGTCTGTTGAAGACACGGACGTTACTGAAGCTGACCCGTAGAGAATAGTCTGTTGAAGACACGGACGATACTGAAGCTGACCCGTAGAGAATAGTCTGTTGAAGACACGGACGATACTGAAGCTGACCTGTAGAGAATAGTCTGTTGAAGACACGGACGATACTGAAGCTGACCCATAGAGAATAGTCTGTTGAAGACACGGACGTTACTGAAGCTGACCCGTAGAGAATAGTCTGTTGAAGACACGGACGATACTGAAGCTGACCCGTAGAGAATAGTCTGTTGAAGACACGGACGATACTGAAGTTGACCCGTAGAGAATAGTCTGTTGAAGACACAGACGATACTGAAGCTGACCCGTAGAGAATAGTCTGTTGAAGACACGGACGATACTGAAGCTGACCAAATTTTGAGGGTAGTTTCAGTGAGCCTGACAATGACTTTTCAAACAATAAACTGATAAAGAACAGAAAACGAAAACATGTTAACAAAACAAGTTATTAACTATTAATATCAAAGGAACAAGACACATCTTTTAAAAATCCTGATTGCTCTACAGTTTTTAGCTTGAAATTGTGGTGTTAAATTACACATAAAATAACCACCTTCCTATTTAAAATTTCGAAGTTGACTTCTAAATCTTGGACTCCAAGTGATCCCTAATAACAATAAAACACACTAAATGTAGAATGGGTTAGTATTAATTTAATGGCATATTCAAAAAGCAAATATTTTAAACTGTTAGGAAACTGGTTAGGGGGTAACCGATATAAAACTGCCCACCCTGTTTAAAACCGTAATCAAACAAATCGTCCAAACAAATGACAGTATAGGAAAAAGGACTTACAAAGATAA
The DNA here is from genome assembly GCA_035578905.1 of Stictocephala bisonia. Lineage (NCBI taxonomy): Eukaryota > Metazoa > Arthropoda > Insecta > Hemiptera > Membracidae > Stictocephala > Stictocephala bisonia. The sequence goes on from JAQJVL010000021.1 coordinate 4,210,507, forward strand.
ATATGGATAGTAATACTTTTTAGCATAATATTACTGACCACATATTCTTTGAGTGTGTTATAGCCGTTGTCCTCTATCTTTTGGTGCATCGTGCTGAAGTCCATTGGCTGATGTATGATCTGTGAGTACCCAGGGGCAATCTGGTCTGTGACAGGCCAAGCAAAGAATTGTTGTGGGTCCTTTTTCTCCAAGCCTTGCTGAAGATTATCCAGCAATTTCTGAAGTGGGCTTTTTGCTGATAACAGCTCTTGTCGTTGTCTCAATAATTGCACACACAGCCTTGGCTCTCGATTGCTACCTGGACTACCAAGCACTGAAAAAAATTGATAGCAAATTAACATACAATCTGTTTGAAAATAGAGGAAACAGCTCAATTTTTATCTGACTTGTTTACTTAATTCAATAAATTGTAATTGCATAGACTGAACTATTTTAACCCAATATCTGGCAATAAAAATTACTATACAGGCAAGCCATTTTTAACCATATATGCAATTGTTTGAAATGTTTTAACAAGTAAATTATTGAATTAAAGGTTATATTTTTATTATCTATTAGGCCTACACATTTTCTTATTCACAAAATTATATAAAAATTCAATCCTGTGTACTTTATTTGCTTATTTACTTAAAAATGAAATTAATTAATTTTATACATAAATAATTTGAATGGCTGAAATGAAATGATAAAGATCTTTTGAAAAACATTTAAAAATTGATTTTAGCAATTTCTAGATATACAGTATAATTTTTAGAAAAATTAGGAAAACTAAAAACAAAATACATTTTAATTTATTTTTATACATTTTTAAATATTACATAATACAGTACACTCTCGGTTATCCTAGGTAATTGGGACCGATACCACCTCGGATACGTAAAAACTCAGATAATACGGAGGTTATGGTAAAAATAATGAAAAAGCCATGAAAAAACGCAAAATAGTGTAAATGTAGTAACATTCCTGTAAATAATTAGGAACATAAGGTTGTGTCATTAAAAAGGTACCGATCTCCCAGTATCATTGTCTGAACTTAACTTTCTTATTTCATCTATCCACAGTAGTTTTCGCGACTTGGTTTGAACCATAATCACGTTTAAGATAATCAGCGGTTAACCATTTACCACTCATATCAAAGCACTTAAATAAAATATTGAACAATAACAGTAACAACAATGATTAAGACAATATTTCCAAAACTCAACATACATCAGACGGGGAAAGAAGGGTCTAACGGTGAGAACTAACAACCTTTGAAACTTTTGGCCAGCATTGGAAATACACATATAATGTAAGATAAGTGTTTACTTTTTTATAATCTGTAAAAAAGCAATAGTAATTCAATTTGTAATCAATCATTAGTTTTTTCATAACATTTTTATATTCCAATTAATAGTACAATTTAAAATTGAAACATTATCTTTTTTCATTAACAATTTAACTACTGTGTCCCACAACGACCCTGAGAACCAATTGCATTACAGAGGTTAGTTCAATGTTAATAAGAAAATATATACTTTCTAAATATTTTTATTAGTCAAATAAATTTATTGTATTGAAGTAAACATTTTCTAATTTGTAAAATTTCAATATATTAACGCCAAATTAGATGCAGACACAAGAATAACACTAATAACAGTATTTTTTAGCATTAAAATGGCAATTGACTTTTTGAACATAACTGTGGGTTTGTTTTAATCTAATGATTTTCACGATTAAATTGGATGATTGGGCTCAAAAATAATCAAATCACTTACTAGGAGAACCACTTAGATCTGGTGTTTTGTCTGTCGCAGCACGTTTTGAGGCAGGTGGTTCCTGTAGAGATTCTTCTCCCATGCTGACATCATCTTGACTGGACTCATCCCGTACTCGCTTACGCTTCTCCTACACAGCAATAGAATGTTATATATACATATTAAATACCAATTGTTTTCAAAATAAATAGAGAAAAATAACATCACATTTTTAATTATTTGTTTTTAAATGTAACTTTTTAGTGATTATTACAGTGGTGATTCAATAAAATAAACTTATAGCAGAATATATATGTGTATATAAGTGCACCCCATATGCAGTGCTATTGACCCACCTGGTCGGTCACCCATTCACACCCTGGTGGTATTGAACCACCCACGTACAGTGGTATTGATGGTGTAGGTAAACATATAGATACACTATAAGTATATGGGTCACAAAAAACAAACCCAACCGAAAATCATGGCCCAATTTTTAACTTGAGATTTCAGTTTTTATTAACATTGAATGTCATCCACTATCTAGCTATCTGGAAGATATTTATATAAGTAGTGATATCAATGCAGCTTGATGCATAAGAGAAAAAAAAAAACAATTACAGTTTTATATTATAATGAACGAAAGTAATTTTTTAAAATAAATATAGATTAATATAGCTTTAGTTCTCAAGAAACTATTGTTAACAAATCACAACACTGAAGTGGGAGGGAAATATTAAAAGTATTATCTAAGTAAAAAAAGACATTATTTCAAGAAAAATGTTTTAGGAATTTCAATTTGGACCAATAAAAATTATATTTTTCAGAACATAGAATAGAACGTTTATTTGCTATTTATTTAGCTTCATAGTACTGATCTTTATTACCTTTTAAGCATGCTTTGCAACAATTATTTAAAATAAAAGAACAATGCATATGATTCTTTAATGAAAGACATTTAAAGGCCCTTTCAATGTTTTGCCTTAAAGAACTGAAAACACAACTGACATTAATTCTGCTAGCAACAGCAAAATAAACTGTACTAACTTCGTTAGAATAATTTTTTTAGTGACGTTGGCCCACCCCACCCATACTACTGTGGTAATGCAAAGTAATGCTAATCTTGCGTGGCACTTGTTAGTGTAGTCGGGTAGACCATCATGTAATGCTAATCTTGCGTGGCACTTGTTAGTGTAGTCGGGTAGACCATCATGTAATGCTAATCTTGCGTGGCACTTGTTAGTGTAGTCGGGTAGACCATCATGTAATGCTAATCTTGCATGGCACTTGTTAGTGTAGTCGGGTAGACCATCATGTAATGCTAATCTTGCGTGGCACTTGTTAGTGTAGCTGGGCAGACTATCATCATTGTACGTATGTGTTTCATCATATCCGTTATTCTAACTCATACAAATAAACAACAACAATATTTATTATATTTATTTTCCCTAAAGACTAGATAATACTGACCAAAACTGACTCCATTATAGTCTGATGGAGTCAGTTTTGATCCACTAAACTAGGTTATGTACCTGGAAAAATGGATCATAGTGACGATTCTCTGCTGTGCATATTAAGATTTGTTTTCTTATACAAAATTAAATGTGTTGATTTTTTTATTGAACTTGTGAATTAAATCACTAACTTATGATATGAAATTAAACTGCATGGATCTACAGAGAGTAATATAATGGTAACTAAACGAATAAGAATTTAAATGTTTACTAAATAATCATTAGGGCTATAAATAAAAACCTTATGGTGGTGCTTCTTCCTTTTGTCATGCTTCTCACGATCCTTATCTTTCTCCTTCTTCTTTTTCTTCTTCTTTGCTTTTTTATGTTGCCGATCGTCTTGACGAGAAGGTTGTGTTGAAACTTCTGTTCCTATAGATTGCATTGATTCTTCGTCTCCAATTAGGCCAGGGCCGTGAGAATCGTTACTATGTTCAGGTGTAGAAGAGCTACCCACTTTAAGAATCAAACGAAGACCTGGCTTTTCTGGAAAAAAAAGAAGGAACATATAAATAATATTCCGTAATGTTCCTAACTTGTACACTGCTCTCAATTTTAAAACGTTTGCAAAAATCATATATCTCCCAATAAACATTCAATAGCATTGTAATAGACTACATATACAGTGGTACAGGCCCGCCCACCCGCACAAACACATGCAGTGCTATTGGCCGATCAACCCACCTATACATAGGTGGTGGTGGTAAGCTTGATGAAATTCTCTAAGTCTGGGAGCAACGTGACAATATACACTACACCATGATGGCCTGCAGACTGACCCTCTTAAGAAAATATCTGTAAATTGGTGGTTAGAGGTTTCAGTTAAATTGAATATATGCAGGTCAAACATCACTCAAGGCTAATAATGCACAAGGTTTGAATAGAAAGATGACTTATCATCAAGTACATAATTCCCCACATTATAGCTAGAGAGGAGGCAAGGAGGCTGGCCTGAAGAGCTGGTGTTTAGATAAAATGTTATAGTTAATTTGAAAATAATCATGTGTTGTACTATTTAAAACACAGAGAACCAATTACAATTTCAATGTTTGATACAATCATCAGCTGATCTCTTTTAAGTTGAGGTACCTGCTATAGCAACAATGGAGAATCAAGTTCAAATGTGTAATGTCAAGATCAGCAGAAGTAAAATAACTTAAGTCCGAGTTAAAAAAAACTGTGAAAAGCTGCATTCACTCCAAATCACATATACTACATCCAAATGGATGATGATTAGAGGCCTTATAACCATTAATGCCCAATATATAGTTTATTTTGTACTTTTGCAAAAGGAAGGATCAGCCTAAATATGAATGTGCAAATTCTTTTTTGGTAGTTAGTCATGCTTTTATTATCACTGTGCATATAGCCTAGCAAACATAGAAGACTTTATGATCTTCTAACTTTAACATTACTAACTTATAAGTTAATAACCCAAACTGTTTTGTTAAATATATTTTTTTATATTTATAGTAAGAAGCTGGATATCATAATCATGCCCTAAAGAAAATACTAGGCCCAGGCTAGATCAGATTAATGAAATATGGGCTACATCGTTTTTGGTGTAGACATAACCCATTTTTATCCTTATTTTCATTTTAGGCTATTTGCCAACATTTGGTATTTCCCCTGAAAATTTACTATGGATTCATAGGGTTACTATTACTTACTTACTTATCCTCTTCTTCATTGTTGTTTGAAGAAACCCCCCAAATATTGTGTTTGGCAGAAACGTGGTTAGATTACAATAAAAATAAACACATTAAAGTAAATAATTATGTTAAAGTTACAGAGTATTTTAGAGAAAATAAAATAGGGGGAGGAGTTGCTATTTTTCAAAGGATGAAGGATGGTATAAAAGTAAGCCCTGTCAATAAGATACAGTTAATGTCTGTTGAGGGTGTAATGGAAAGCTGTTGTGCCATAGTAACTTGTAAAAAAACAGACTTTTTGTTGCTTAACATATATAGGCCACCTGACAAGGTCAAGAATAATTATTTAAAATTTATTGAATTATTTGATGAAACATTAAGTATTGTAAAGAATAGTTACGATTTGCCAGTAGTACTATGTGGTGATCTGAATGTGGATAATTTTACTGAAAATTGGGAAAGGGAATATCTTTACGATGTTTTAGATTCGTATAACCTACAAGTAACCGACAAAGTTTACACAAGGATAACTGATACTTCCAGCACTCAGTTAGATTACTTTATTACAGACCTTGAGTCAACTTGTTACAAATGTAGTATCTTGCCACCATTATACCATTGTATTTTGAACTTAGAAATCATCATAGATTTGAAGAGTAAAATTAAGCATAGGATTGAGAAGAGAAACATGAGTAAAACAAACTTGGCATTGTTTGAGAATTTAATGTCAAAACAGGTTTGGCCTACTGATGTAGCAGATAAGAATGTTGATGTTCTGTTTAATGAGTTTTATGATACGTTTTTATACGTTTTTGAAATCTGCTTTCCCAAGACAATTTTTAGTGTTAAGGACGAGTCACAAGTTAAATGGATTACAAATGAGGTAATTAAATCTCAAGATGATTTAAAGGAACTTTACTGGCAAACAAGAAACTTATCAAATCAACCAAACACTGTTAAATTAGATTATAGTACAGCTAAGAAGCAACATGCTACTCTAGTTGAAAATACCAAGAAACTGTTTTACAAGTCCAAAATTGAAAACTCTAATAACATAACCAAAGAATCGTGGAAAATTGTAAAATGTTTAACGAGTGACGAAAATGATGTAAATATTAGTAATATAAGTATCAAATCAAATGACGAGCTCGTCTCCAACCCTAGTGATGTAGCTAATAATTTTAATAAATATTTTGTAGAAGAAATTTTGAAACTAACTGTTGACAATGAAGATGACCTGGATGAGGCTGACTCGTGTGGTTCTGTGGGGGAATTTTTCTTGTGGCCTGCCACGGTGCAGGAGGTGCATTGTGTTATCGACAAGGTGCAGGAATAGATGATGTTCCCTGTAGTTTATTGAAACACTGCAAAGAAGTTATAGCTAAGCCACTTACAATAATTATAAATAAATCTTTTAAAACAGGGCTCTTTCCTGGTAGGATTAAAACGTCAAAAGTTGTGCCGATTCCAAAGAACAATGAAAGGGACCAGGTAAAAAACTACAGGCCTGTGGCTGTGCAGTGTTTTTTCAAAAATCTTTGAAATTATTTTCTTGAAACGACTTAATCTTTTTATAAAAAATAAACAAATTTTATCTAGCCAGCAATATGGATTTAGGAAACATTTCTCTACTATAGATGCCATATTTGAACTTTTAATAACATTGTACGACAGTGTGGATACGTTAAGTGAATCCTTATGTATTTTTTACGACATGACAAAGGCTTTTGACCTCATTTCACATAAGAAGCTGTTCAGGAAATTAAATGCTTTGGGAATCGATGGAAAATCATTGAAATGGATAAACTCCTATTTGTTAGATCGCTTTCAGGTGGTTAATATTCGGTACACAGGATCTGATGGTCTCACAAGACATTATCGTTCAACTATTTCTCCTGCTCTAAACACCGGAGTACCACAAGGCTCAAACCTGGGACCCGTTTTATTTCTGCTGTACGTGAATGACCTGCCAAGATCGATAGCAGAGGGGAAAGTGTGGTTGTTTGCCGATGATGTGAGCCATCTTATTCATGGTGACTCCGAGTCGCTAAGAGATAGGGGACAGAGAGGATTGATGGAGATGCAGGAATGGTGTAAAGAGAATAAGCTTTTGCTAAACAAGGGTAAGACAAATGCATTAACATTTTACAATCAGAAGAAACCTGACTGTTCACCACTACTTAGACTGGATGGAACCAGCATTGCAGTGAAGGATTCAGTAAAATATCTTGGAATTTCTATAGGTAGTAATTTAAGATGGCAGCAACATATAGAGATAGTATGTTCAAGGCTCACCGCTGTGTGCTATATGGTTCGCAGGCTTGTATGTGTGATGGAGCGTGAAGTGTTGATGAAGGTTTACCATGCTTGTTTTCATAGCATTTTGAAGTATGGCATTGTAATTTGGGGAGGAAGTCCACATGCTGAACGTGTGTTTTTACTGCAGAAACGCATTGTGAGGACGATTTGCAAAGCACCTTATTTGGCACACTGTTCACCATTGTTTTTACAGCTGAATATACTTACCCTACCAGCACTTTTTGTATTGGAATCAGCAGTCATGGTGAAAAGGAAGCCAGATATTTTTATTAGAAATAAAGAAGTTCATCAGTACCAAACAAGGCAGAGAGACCACATCCATGTACCTCAAGTGTCATCATCCTTGGCACAAAATGGACCAAAATACAGCTGTGTGAAAATCTACAATAATGTCCCAGGCAACATAAGGGCGATTGAAGATGAAGATAAATTCAAGATGACTTTGAGAGACTACTTGTTGAAGAGGCCATTGTACACAATTGAAGAGTACTTTAATAAATGAGGCCAAAACTAGACGACCACGGTGCAACTGCACTTCTAGTGGGAGATCATCAAGTATCAAGTATCAAGTAAGTAAGTATCATTAAGCTTTCTAGATAGATGACACTGAATGCGTCCTTTAGATAGCACATAGTCCTCCATATGAGCTCCACCTTTTAGCCCTTTTAGTAAGGGATAACTGGGACTAAAGTTAGGTTTTTTTTACGTTATTGGTCGGGGTGGGAGCAGACAAAGAAGGTCATGCAGGGTATAGAAACAATGATATTTAAGATATTTAGTTTGCTCAGATTCCTTTGGTTTATAATTTGTTAGGTAATTATGCACTTTTTGCCCCCTCTGAAAATACGATTTCTTATTGAAAAAGTGGTGAAATATGAGTTTGTATCTCTTGAGGAGCTTGATTTCATCCACGGAAAACTCGTTTTTTACCGAAACATCGAAAAACTAGTTTTTTATCTCATAGTGAAAAAACAACTTTTTTTGAAATCCTCATTTTTCAACAACTTTTTTTCATTTTTCTTCTTTTTTATGCTGAACACGAATATATAACTGGTTTTGTCGTAAAATATTTTTTTTCAGACCGAACAACACATTTTTTCTGACATAACCTAACTTATTCTAATTGTCTATTTTCTCAAAAAAATTAGTAATTTGCACTGAATTCGAGTGTTTGACCTCCGTGTGACGGCCTGTGGCCGTCACTCCGGCGGGTATGTAGGTGAATTCGGGTTTTTTTGATTAATAATTGTTGAATATAATGATCACGTAATGGCCGCTAGTAATGTAGTAATGATTCGCCGCAATAGTAGTTTTTCCGTTACATCTCAAGAAATAATTGTAATAGACAAAAACAGTTATAAAATTTGTATTCCGCGCAAAAAACACATCAAAATAAAAAAAGATTACTAAAATACCATTTAAATGAACAAAAATATGACAACAATACTAAAAGTTGGGACTGGTTTTTTCGAACTTTTCGGTAAAATACGTTATTTCCGTGGAATAAAAAATATATCTCGTGAAAATACAGCCAATTCTAGACCCATTTCAAGCAAAATTTTCCATATTTGAATGGTGGCAAGAAACTGCATAAATACCATTTGTTCTGGAGGAGCCTGATATAATGTTTTACCACTGTATTTGGGTTGTTTTTCTAGAAGTTTTAATCTCTGTTGCCTTGTAAATCTATTGTTGTATCTGGTGTTATGTGTGTCTACATTCTTGAATGTGCAAATGTTGATATTTTATTTAGGTGACTACCTCTAAAATGTACAGGCAAGGCAAATGTAATTGTTTGCAAATTAATGACTGCAGCTATTGTAGGGTTGCAGTCTTAAAATTGCTCTGACTTCGTTTTTTGCCAGATGAAGATGTTGTTAATAAATGGTTTTTGGCTGCTCCTCATAAAACAACGGAATATATTAGGCAATATGTGATTCAATCAAAGCTAAAATGTACTAGGCCTACTGACTAAACTAGTAAAAATCCGTAAAATCGAATGGACCCCTGTATTCCATATTGACCTTTAGTTTTATAAGTATAGAACAAGTTTTCTGTGAAATAAAAACGATTATCCCATTAAATATATACCTGATTCTACCCACTTGTGATAAAATTGTCAAGAGTTGCTAAGTGTCTAGGAACTATATAAACATCAATTTTAATTCACAATGATCTAATTTTCAGTCCTAAAAATGCAGATCATTATTATGTGAAAAAATATTTAGGCTAGTTTTCATAATAAAGAGAGAAAGTGCATAACTACCACAACACTTGCATAGACCTACACTAAAATAACTTCCTAGTTAATTTTACTTAACTGAGTAAATAAAGTAATGCTTAACCTACCTTCCCCTTTATCCCTCTTGTGCTTTTTGTGTTTTTTCGATCCTAAGTCGTCGCCCTCGGTGACTGCAGCCATGGAAAGTCAAGCAAACAGATAATCCTACAAAACCATGATTGTTTTATTTGTTGTTTAATTAAGTGCCAACACAATATTTTTAATAGCGTAAGTTTAGGCCTCTATTTCTGGAGTGCTATTACACTCACACTAGGTTGCTTTGTATATTTAATTTGGATACTATTTGTAATGCAACAACATCATTATACGATTAATCGGGACGAATTTTAGATAAATAAGAGTACAGTAAATCCGGTTAATCGGACTGCGTCCATGTTTACTAACATAGAAATAAAATCAATTCTATCCCTAATTAGTAATTATTGCTATACTACACATCCAAACATCGTCATTGTCAACATCTTCTTCTTGTTCTTCTGCCTTTCTTGTTCTTCTTATGATGGTTCAGTTTTGTCAACATTACTCTCCTCCAATATACTATGTGTTTATACATCATTGTATCAATCTGGAAACTGACCAAGAGAACCACTTGCAGTATAGTACAAATTAATGTTGTACAGATTTGCCCTAATCCCTGGACATATCATGGATGCTAAGAAATTCCTGGAAAATACTAACTAACAGAATGCGCTTGTTTATTCTCAAGCTTAGAATCAATGCACTTTTCAAAAGAGCGTTCTGTTTATCTGACTAGTTTTTTTTATATAAATGTTGGTTAACTCTAAGTACTTGTTATATTCCTTACTTGTATTTGTGCTTTACATTAGTTGCCTTACTCAGAATTGTAGATTTTATTAAATTATACTTCTTCTTTATATAAATGTTCCTTCATTATTCATTGACTAACATGTATGCGGATAACACGTATGGGCTGCGTTGGGCAAATAATGTCATGAGCCTTCAAGCTGTCATTGCTAATTTAGCCAATATTGCTTGCACTCAGTAACACTGTGCCTGTAAGGGTGGGCGGGTGGGTCAGTAACACTGTGCCTGTAAGGGTGGGCGGGTGGGTCAGTAACACCGTGCTTGTATGGGTGGGCGGGTGGGTCAGTAAGAAGAAAATAACAATAACTATTTGGATGCATATGAAAGCATTAAAATATAAAATAAATTGAAAACTTTGGAAACAAAGAACCTGGCCTTATATTTCAATACGCACAACGTTGTGTCGGCATCTCAAATGTAAGAATCAATTAAATAGATTTTAAAGTTAATTTAAGTAAAACAGAATTGGTAATTTCTGGTATTTGTAGGTGTGTACCAAAAGTAAATATTCTATGTGACAATATTGTCTTGAAAAATAATTATTTTTGTAAATTTGTAGGTATGTTTTTCGATTCTTACAATCGCCGACATGAGACGCCGACACAACGTTGTGAGTATTTTAAGGCGAATTTGAATGATGATATGAGTGTGGATGAGTGTAGTCTAGTTACTAACAGAGTTCAATTGTTCCTCAGAAAGGGTCATTTATTAATACCCCAACAGCCAGGGCAACTAAAGGACATACAGCTTTACGTGGAATCCGAATCACGTAGTGTTGGTCAGATTTTCAGCTAACTGACAAGTCTGACACTCAGTTCTCTTCCCTACACAACATCCGAACTCTGACTACCAAGATAAAAATCTTACTTGGATTTAAGAAAACACTGGACTCAAACAACAACAAAAACGAAGGAATGAAAAAAATAAATGCAACAACAAAAATGTGTTGGCACAGTGCTAAAGCTTCAAACTGCAGAGTGTGATTTCCAATAGGGATGTGCCATTATAGTTTTTTCTACAAATCTGATGTGTCCGCATCAGCTGCCGTTCCACATAAGTTGAATAAAACTAATGTGCGACATTAGGTTTTGACATGTCTGTTGTGAGTGGAGAATGGGGATGCAACTACTGCGACGTAACCTGATGTGTCCTGACTGATGTGAGTGGTGTAGATGCCTGATGGAGTACCTTAACAGTTTGACCAGTTTGAATACCAGATTTTTTACAAGTGACGACTCACATCGACATCAGAACAAACATTAACCAGGTAGTGAATGTGGACAATTTAGTTGTTTTACTCAGATGTTGCTAGTTGTTACCTAATGACATTAGTGGATTTTAAAAATTAGATTTGCAGCACATCACTTGCGTGAAGTAAATTAATGGCAAAAACCTAATGTCGTTCTTTCGGGCCATCCTTAATTTCCAAAGTTCAAATCCCTAACCGAGCTAAAGAATGGTACACCACTTGGTGAATGAAGTTTACGTAGGCCTACAGGCCCATATGAACTGGCAAGTGAAGTAAAAAAATCTTATGGTAAGTACTCCTGCCTTCCTAAATATTTACTACAAAGTACATAAACTGGGTTATCAACAAACTTCACAAATCATACGCAACCTTCATGATAACAAAATTATTTTCACCAAAACCAGCTTTATTTCAATTTTAAATCTTGATAATTATTATTTTTACAGTTAGCTTGACTTAACCAACTACCATGTCCTCAGAAAATACAGTCCTTGAAGTGTGCGAGAAAAGAAGTGGTGGTAGGATTATATTTGTGATCTTGTTTCAAAGATTTAAACTTTTTTCATATTATAGCGTCTACCTCGGCCATGCTCTATGATCTCTTTAAAAAGCATTCTCTATGGGGAGATATAAAGTAGGATGTACACACTATATTGAAGAAGTATTGCCTGGAGAATGGTGCACTCTGGGTTATCAAAGCTTATCTAACACATAGAAAATATATCAACTGCAATTTTGGTCGCCCTAATCCCAAGATTTTGAACACAAGGTCCCACAGGGCTGGATTTTGTGAAGGCCATAAATTATCTTGCCCAGTAAAGCTGATGGTACCCATTTCAAAATATTTGTCTAAAACTATCAAAATTGTTGGTTTGACTATTCTTGATGTTTAATTGATATTAGTTATTGAGAAATTGCATAAACAAAAGTGGGTGCCACTAGCCTCACACTAAAACCGCTCATTAATCAAAATGAGCTAAAACATAGTGGAATCCTTTTGTAGTTTACAAGGTAACAGCCCTACACGCTTCACATGTCAACCCTGACGCTCGATACACCTCGGCACGTGCCTTTTGACTCGAAATCTTATTATCTAAAACAAGCCACGTCCGGACAAACATTTTTGGCTCCAAGGATTTTAAATTTTTATTGGGGTTTTCAACCACGAGAAATCGTTTGGCATAGGTCTTAACCCTGGAAAATTCTTATTTCCGCCCCCGGGGCTCCTAGACTTCCCGTGTATCACGAAGAGGCTGCGCAGTAGACTGTGACGTCACATGGGTGAAATCAGCTGATTTGTTTATTCTATTAAATACTGGTAACTAAATCTACCAGCATAGAAGCATTCAGTAAAATAGCAAGCAAGTTATGAATCACTTATCAGTTGTAATTGAAATCATGGGAATTAGAACAGTCTTTTTGTGTTCATTTTTCTATTTAGCACATGTGACGTCATGGGAGATGCGCATGATATGTACTGTCTTCTTTTCTAGGTACTGTAGTTTTCGTTTGTGTTGCTATAGTTACTTAACAGTATAATGCTATTTATTTTGCATTTTTGTAGAATAAGGTTAACAAACAACCAAAATTATGTAATATTAAACTAATACATCCAAGTGAGGTATCAAATTGAAGGTATTCTACTCTTACTTACTAATATTCCATCAGAACTTAGGAAATACTATGTTTATGATGCTTATGTTTATAGACGCTAAAGTTAAACGCGGAAAACCTCCGAAACGAAATCTTATTAATAACCTACAAGGTAGAGCAACAATAAACGAGCCTCTGGGTGATATGGATGCTATCTCTTCAATTTGCAAAATTCCAGTCAGTGAAGCTCGGTCTCCTGGTACCAAATAGATTAACTGGATACTAAAATCACAATATTAAACTTATTTACAGTATCTTAGCTCTATGATATTTCTTAGCCTATTTAATTTTTGTTTAACAGTTGAACATTAAACTTAAAGTATAATATTAAAGATGCATCAATAGTATAATGTCAAACATTCTAAATAAACTAGTTTATTTATTTACAAAACTGCTGTTATTAATTTACTAAAATCAACCCAATTTTATCCTTAAAGAACTATCTTTTAGGGGTAGTTCTACCCCTTAGAAGTATTTCATCAAGATGAAAATACTTTAGTTGTAGTAGTTTAAACCTAATGAAACAAAATACAAAATGTCGAACCACCAGACTTCACAGGTTGGCGCCGGAGCTGAGCACGGAGATAGTACGGTTACTGACAGCTCAAGACGACGTCGTAGGAAACCGACGATTGAGGTCGTTAAATAGTAATTAATGGACTATTCAACCGCACCACCTGAGGAACTCCTGATGCAATTCAAACTGTGGATAAATAATTCCGAAAATATATATGTGACATGTAAAATATATGTCAATTAGAGATGGTTTAGAGGCAATATTAAAATTAATTCTTATTATTTCAATTTAGCAATTTACTTGAGAATGTTAAGAGATTTCTGAGAATAGTATGTAGGATAGTAGATAGAAATAATGGAAAATGTAATACACTTTACATTAAGGGGCAGCCAAATGCAGGTAAAAGTTTTCTCTATCTACATAGAAAGTTGGAGAATAAGTGATGAGTGAGTCAGTCAGCCATCCAGGTTTTTTATATACAGGGTGTTAGTGAACTCTTTTGAAATAAAGTACCGGAAGACCGAGCTTCGCTCAGTTGAATTTTGCAAACTGAAGAGCTAGTGTCCATATCTCCCAGAGGGTCGTTTGTTGTTGCTCTCCCTTGTAGGTCATTAATAAAATGTCGTTTCGGAGCTCTTCCAAGTTTACCTTTAGCCACTTTGTGCAACTCGACCTGTGGCCTCATGGGGGGAGCTGCGGCCTCGCTAAGACGCTCTGCTACACGCTCCTTTGTAGAACTCGGACTACGGCCTCTCGGGGGAAAGTTCGGCCTGCAGCCTCCCCAAGGCACTCTGCTACAGTCCAATTTGTGGATCTCGCCATATCACCTCGTGAGGAAGATCGGCCTACGGCCTCGCCAGGACTCTTAAGCATTATGACCATTAACTTTGGTTTTAGGGGCAGTGGAGCTCATACAGATAATATTTTCTAAAATCTGATGGTGTATTAGTAATTAAGAGAAGAATGTCTTTAATTTGATACCCCACTTGGATGTATTAGGTTAACATTACCCAATTTTGAGGTTTTGAGCATATTTTATTTGGGGGGGGGGCGGAGAACTCTTAAATATTGTATCTTCCAAAATATAATAGTATAATGTGATTTAGTAGATTATAGCTATAAAATCTATATATAGGTTTAAACATATAGTTTGATACCCGACTTTCTGGTAGAGTAATAATGGTTCCAATGGTTCCATATTGTTTTTCCTGCTAGAAGTTAATAACAGGGGACGATATTTCGGGCAAACAACACTGATTGTATAAGGGTTAACCGTATTCAGCAAATAAATAACATTATACTGCTAAGTAACTTTAGCAACACACAAAAAACCACGGTACATTGAAAAGAAAACAATAGGTATCACGCGCATCTCCCATGACGTCACATGTAACACACAAAAAAACACGGTAAATTGAAAAAAAGGCAATAGGTATCACGCGCATCTCCCATGACGTCACATGTACTAAATGACAAACATGAACAAAAATACTGTTCTAATTCCCTTAATTACAATTCCAGTAGATAAGTGATAAGTAACTTGCTTACAATTTATCAGAATGTTTCTCTGCAATTGGTAAATTTAATAGAATAAACAAATCAGCCTAATTGCTCTTTTCTGAGCAATAAACAAACAATTGGAATATGAATTATTTGCCCAGAGTATTGTCCCGTAAGTCACATGACATTGAATGTACCCATAATAAATATTCTGTACAATTTAATTTAAAAGAGTCGATTGCATTTTTCTCATTATAAACAAACCTTTATTAATCTTAGGCATTAAGTAGGTTATATGGGATTGCCAACTTAAGTTATGTTGCAGAACTATTCTAAGGAACTTAACTGGTTCAGCAGTGTATGAGTGATCATTAATAATGTTCAATTCTTGTGTCTTGGCTTCATTTAGACTTAATTTATTATAATGGCACCAACTTTTCAGTAGTTCATGTTTGTAAAGAGGATCTAAGTCTGCATCGTAACAAATTTTTGAGTTAACAGATAAGCAAATGTCAACTGTGTCAACTGTGTCAAGATATAAATATATGCTTGACTCTGCTAGGGCTATTTGCTGTGACAATGTTTGTGATAGATGGTTTCACGCTGAATGTGTGAATATGCCACCATCTGATTATGCCAAGTATGCTGGTAACAAAAACTTAAAATGGAAATTGATAGATCCGACTGTTTGCCTGCACCAGCAGATACATCTACAAATCAACTGATTGCACAAATATCTAAGCTCGTCAAAAAGGTGGATGATCTAATTGGAAAAGTCGATGCCTTGAAAAGGGATGACATTGCACCTATTAAAGATGAAATTAAGTCTATTAATACGAAAATACATGCACTTGAACCCAGACTATTAAGTTCCAAAAACTGGATTACTGATCTTGAGCGTGATGTTGGTGCATTAAAGAGCAATAAACCGGGAACTTCTAACCCCGAACAGATAATCGGGGAGATGAATGAACGTTCTAGGCGTGCAGCTATCGTCCTAGTGTTTAAATTGAAGGAAAGCTTAAATAAGGATGCAAAATTGAGGCAAGATCATGATGTCAGTCTTATAACACAAATTGGTGACGCTATAAATCACAAAATCAACACCGAATCAATTAAAGTCTTCAGATTTGGTAAATTTATTAAAGATAAAAACGCCCTGTAAGAATGGTATTTAAATCTCACGACGAAGCTAGGGTGTTCATGCAGTGTTTCTCAAAAGTTGACATCAGCAGAATTGATCCGATTTACACTGGAGTCTCCATTTCTAGGGACAAAACGTTCAGGGAACGTCAGTACTTGAGTGACCTCAGGGAAGAACTTGATAGACGCACAAACGGAGGAGAAAATGGTCTCACAATAAAATACCTCAATGAAATTCCTTCCATCGTTAAAGCTAATCCTTCAAAAAACTTATAAACTCCAATAGCCAATCCATGCTTCATATACCGTATACTTTCAGAATGTCAACGGGCTTAGGAGTAAATTGAACTGTTTGAAGCATGCTGTTTCTAGAAATGAATTCGATGTTCTGGCACTTATTGAAACAAATCTGACACCTGATATCACAGATGTCGAATTAGGACTTACAAATTACAAAATTTATAGATACGATCGTTCCTCTTTAACTTCTTCCAAACTCAGTGGTGGAGGAGTACTCCTGGCTATAAAACCCAATATACTGTCATCTCTTATAACTCCTTCAAACTCACATATTGAAAGCATATACATCTCTCTGAAGCTGTCCTTCAATAGAACACTGTTTCTTGGATGCGTTTATCTGCCCCCAAACAAGCCTGCCAGCCAATATATCAATTTTGCTTCTGCTGTTGAGGAACTTCTTGTCGCTCGGGATACAAGAAAGGAAGATATCTTACTTCTTGGGGACTTCAATCTTCCCAATTCTGACTGGTCGGATATTTCTACTAATACTGCAGATTCGGCTACCCAGGCTATTAAAGATCTAGCTCATCTTTTTCACATCAAACAGGTCAATAATGTTAGAAACGACAGGAACATTTTACTGGATCTTGTCTTTTCCTCTAACCCTTGTATTCACATCACAGAGGCTGCTGACCCACTCTTACCAGTGGAATATCACCATCCAGCTCTCGAAATTGATTTTATATGCCATACCTCAATCGAGGTTCTTGATACCGCTGAGAAATAAGTCCTCAATTTTCGTAGAAGTGATTTTAATGAAATCTTCAAGTTAATTCAGAATCTAAGTGGAGCGGCCGTAGATAAGGGGCTAAGGCGCTGGCTTGCCACGCTGCCGGTCCGGGTTCGATTCCCGATGTGACCAATAATAGATTTTGCCCTGCCGCTCCCGTGGTTCGGAAGTCACGTGAAGCCGTTGGTCCCCAGGTTAAGTGTTAGAGAGGGCTCCTTAGCCCTAACTTCACCTGGTAAAATAAGACAAACTTTAACTTTAACTTTTTAACTTTAAGTTATCCTGTGTCTGGTGATGTTGTGGATTGGGAAGGGGCGTTTGAGGACTTTTGTGAAAACTTTGTATCAATAATTGAACAATTCACTCCCAAGAAAAAAGTTGGTATGCGTCTATTTCCTTGTTGGTTTTCCCAAGAACTGAGGGAACTTGTCATACTCAAAAAGCGTCTTCATAAAAGCTACAAACAAACTCTAAGTGATAACATCTATTTCGCTTTTAATAGAGTCCGATCAAGATGCAAACTACTTTCGCTCTCCTGCTATAAGAATTACATTTCAATAGTGGAGAATTCGCTGAAAACCAATCCCAAAGCCTTCTGGAGTCACATTAATAACACAAAAACGTGCAAGTATGACGTATCTCAGCTCATGCTGGATGACAGGATTGTTACGGGCCCCAAGGATATGAGTAATCTTTTTGCTGATTATTTCTCTTCGGTCTACAGACGCCCATCAAAGCCTCCACCTCAATACATCACGGACTCGTCACTAAATGTATCGCTGCTTACATTTTCGTGCAAGGAAGTCTCTGAAACCTTAGCTTCTCTTGCCATCAACAAAGGCCCTGGACCGGATACCCGGCTGTGCTCAGACACTGTAGGGGGATTCTGACCCCACATATCACTCTGTATTTTAATGCTTTGCTGCTGAATGGTTGCTTCTCGAAAAACCTGAAAATTAGCTACATTACTCCAATCCTTAAAGGCGGAGATGTTTCCGATTCAAAAAACTATCGACCCATAGCCATCCAGCTTTCCCTTGCAAAGGTCTTTGAGTCATTGGTCCTGGGTCGGTTATCATTTGTGATGAAGAATATCATATCCAAGGCTCAGCATGGATTTGTGAAGGGTCGTTCTGTGACTACCAACCTGATTCTTTATCAAGATGATATTGTGTCTGCCTTCGGTGACGGAAAACAAGTGGATAGCTTTTATCTGGATATGTCGAAAGCTTTCGACAGGATGAGTCATGCCCACCTTCTGGCTAAATTGGAGGCTCTTGGTGTGTCCGGGTCACTTACTGAGGTGGTTTCACAGTTATTTGATGGATCGCTCCTTGGTTGTCCGCTACAGAAATGAGCTATCTAGACCATTCGTGGCTGAGTCAGGAGTTCCTCAGGGATCTCTTATGGGTCCGATGCGTTTTTCATTATTCATCAACGACCTCCAAGACGTTATAACGGACTCCCGGTTACTACTCTTTGCTGATGATGCAAAGCTGTACAAGGTCGTTGTTTCTATTCGAGATTGCCAGGCTATTCAAACTGACATAGACAATGTGGTTTCATGGTGTATAGCCAACGACATGAATCTGAACATAAAGAAATGCTCCATTATCTCTTTTCACCGGCAGTCTAATCCGCTGTTTTTCAACTTCACACTGGATGGTTTTCTTCTCAACTGATCTGAATCAGTAAGGGACCTGGGAGTGCTACTATCCACATCTTTGAGCCCTATGAACCACATATCTGCAATCTGCAAGCGGGCAAACCACTTACTCAGTTTCATTGTTCGAACATCTCGTGACGGTTTCTCCCCCTGGGCCTTGAAGATTTTGTTTGTTCAACTGGTCCGGCCCATCTTGGAATACAGCTCTCCTGTATGGTCGCCCTACCAACTTGGCTTCATCGAGCAAATTTAATCCCGATTCATAAGATTTGTCGGACTACGGCTGGGTTATGCCTATGATGAGGTTCCTGTCGACGATTTGCAAAGACAGCTTCAACTTCTTCCTCTCTCATCTAGGCGGGAGATTGCTGACCTCATGTTTCTAAAGAAGCTGATCACTTCTACCTCTGACTGCCCAGAGTTGTTGGCACACCTGGACCTGCACTTCGCTCGGTCTTCTAGAACTCCTAACCTATTCCACAGACATCTTCGAGCTACGCAGTATGCTTACAATAGCACCTTACCCAGGAACCACCGTTTGGGAAATGGAGTTCCCTTGGGGATAGACTTTTTCCACATGTCTGAAGCCCAGTTCAAAAAGGAGTTGTTGAAGACATACATGAACCTTGATATCAGCTAAAACTTATGTACATTATAATCTTGCATGTTGTGTTTTTGTTATTCAATTATTCATTATTGTTATATTTATTTTGATCTATTGTACTTAAGCAATACTAGCATGTGTTTGCGTACTAGTCGCACCAGTTTATATCACACTAGTCACACTAAATTATTCAACAATTAATTATCACTCTTGTTTGTATTTATGATTTTGTACTCAGTATATAACCTTCATGTTGTTGCGTACTAGTCAGGCTAGTTTATATCAAATTAGTTATACCAAACTTCTTAACATACTTATTACTAATTATTTATTACTTTGCTGTATCATCTTCTATTGTCTAGTTATAATTAAATATTATTTAATCAGTCGTCTGTGCAATAACGTTTGTAAATGTAAAATGGTGTATACCGTATATGTACAAATAAATAAATAGCAGCTTAGATTACTAGAATTTAAGTTTTCAGGTAAGTCGTTCATATATAATAAAAACAGTAAGGGACTCAGTACAGATCCTTGCGGAACCCATTAGGAACAGATTTAGAATGGGAGAAACTGTTATTGTAATACACGGGTTGCATTCTATCATTCAAGTATGACAATATAAGTATTCTTGCAGATGATGAAAACCCCAAAGATTTTAATTTTAGCTGCAAGTTGTTGTGATTCACTATAGCAAATGCTTTTGATAGATCATACAATCTAGCTTCAGCAAATAAATTATTTTATTTATCATGAAGACATGTCTGAACAAAATTCACTACAGCATCAACTGTTGAGTGATTTTTTCTGAATCCATAATGATTTTTATACATCAACTTATTTTGGTCTAAGAATTTTGAAATTTGAGAACTCATTAATTTTTCCTGGTTAGTCTTGAAAATACGTCAGCATGCTTTTAATGAGCCCATATTCTGACGAAAGGATTCAGGAGGATTTTTATACTGCCGATGATTTTATAAAGTGAACGCGAATTTATTCGTCATGAAACAAATGGTAATTAAAATATTAATAAACACTATACTTATATAAAGGGAAAAATCAGTATATTTATCATATAGTAAGATAACTAACTCCTTAAAAAAAATGTTTTATATGTATAAATGCGCATTCACGGCCGGTGCCTATCAAATGTCTAAACGCAAGTTCATTCATTCAGTCTCTTTTTAGACGGTAGTCCTTTTTTTTTTTAAAGAAAATAATTAATATTAAATGTCAGTCGTGTCAATCTTTTTAGTTCTCGATGGAGCTTGACAGCTAGTAGAACCAATGTTCCAATCGTACTTCAAAATGGTGTCTATATGTGAGCTATAACGTAAGGTGAAGTGTCAAAGTTGTGAGTGTATGTGTGAGATGTGTTGTCAATAACACCAAAATTTCAGTAGTTTCATTTCTGACTTAGTAGAAATACTACCAGTGACATATTCTGAAATGGTGTGAAGTCTTACAACTTAGCTGGTAAGTGGAAAAACAGATAATTTAAAAATTTTGTTGTCTAATTGACAACATTTTGTAAACAAGATTGAACAACATGAATTCATCTACAGTTTCTGTTTAGTTGTCAATAATTCAAATCAACTAGTACGAACTACTCAATTTTAATCTGTAAAATGGATAATTATAAATGTGGTTTGAACTATGCAGTAGGGAATGCCTAAATTTCAATAATATTTGATTGGATATTTATGTATAATATTACAGCTAAAAGTTGCATAGAACTAAATCAACTATTGCTTTAAAGTTTCTATTCTGATAGGTCTATGTGTCGTATTGGATTTAGCAATTTGTCAGCTACCAACTAGCTTAAGTTATTTGATCTTAACCCAAGAATTTATATATGTTGATTATTGATGACTTTAATTTGTTTCTGAGTTGAAAAAATCTATTTTTGATGAATTAAACATTGTTCTGTAAATAACGATATGACGCTGCTAAAATTAAACCTAGGCTACAGATTCGAATTTGATCTCATTTTAAAGTAGGAACAAGAATATATATTTTGTTACGTTATTCAAACAACATCTTTTTTGAGAACAACTTCATGATTTAGAAGGCTGTGCAGAGTCACTCGTTCAAAGCGCGGCGCCGGCTTTACCTTGGCGTCTGGTGGAAATCAGTTATTTTTCACATGGTTTGTTTCATTATTAGTATGGTCGGTTCTATAATATATGCATTATTATGAACCTGTATTCTAAATATGTTTTAAACCTTTTCAATCAAGACAATTATTTGAAAAATTTATACAGTACAGTATATAAATTGTATACCTAAATATGATTAAGTTATAACAACAATATGTTGTTTCCTTGGTTCCGGTAAAGTTTTAGTTTTTCACTTATAAAAACAAAGATATATGTGAAAGTGAAAAGGGACCTCTTGTGTCAACAATTATCGATTTTGAATTTTTGGTATTTTTAAATCAAGCATAAAATTATGAACGAGTTGGTATAAATTTCACGTTCCTAGACGATTATTTCCTTTAAATAATAAACTTTTAAAGTTTCACAAATTGTAAGCAGCATTTTGAGAAAAACGGGTTGTAAAACTTCAAACTCACATAGAATCCACATTTTTTTATATAAGAAATATATCAAACATCAAAACAAAGCTAAACACTTCCTTTTTCAAAATAATAGTTGTAGTTGATTAAAACATTGGCAGAATTCATTAACCCTAGAATCATAAACTTTCGTCTGTCAGACGACGCATAGTATATTTTTTGCTGGTTTTTACGATCAAAGGCGCCAATGAGGCTTCCCCCTCCGTCTACTTTCTTTGTTCATCACTCCTCAGTCCTGACCTTGATTTTGAGCGTGGAGGTCGTTTTGTTTGTTCTCTACACTGTGTACATCGTTTAGTAGACGAAAGTTTATGATTAGTGAAAGTTTTCAATGTTGTACATAGTTGTAAATATCTCATTTTCTTATTGCAGTTATACTTTTCTTCTTTAGTAAAATAATGTAAATATATGTGTGTTTTATTCACAACTATCATTATACTGTACATAAACATTTTTTTAAGTTTTTAGTAGTTAATTTTTTGATAACTCAGACAATATGGACAATTTAGCAAACAATGATGATCAGTTAGTTGCTGTTATTTCTGAATTAGATAGAGAACCGTTATCATCTAGTCCATTACATGACAGTATAGGTAACGTTAGTGATCACAGTGAAGTGGATTTCGAGGAAGAATCTTTACACTGGACAGATAGT
This sequence comes from Stictocephala bisonia, assembly GCA_035578905.1. Lineage (NCBI taxonomy): Eukaryota > Metazoa > Arthropoda > Insecta > Hemiptera > Membracidae > Stictocephala > Stictocephala bisonia. The sequence continues at coordinate 4,233,450 of JAQJVL010000021.1, forward strand.
GATGCTGACCCACCCTATGTGCCCAACAGTTCCGAAGATGAAACGGCTGATTCGGATCAGGAAGAAAGACATTCTGCAATCCAACCACAATCTTTGACTTCTGTATCAGGTAACGACTTTCTACAATCAGATCATGATAGTTCAAACGATTCTATTGAGAATAATATAAATCACTATCCAAATATCATATTTCAAGATAAAACAATTCTAAGGAGTAAAAATGGTCATAAATGGTCTGCAAAAAAGTCGCAAAGGTCCAGTGGCCGAACTCCAGCCCGAAATATTATCTATACGAGGCAAAGGCCAATAAATGAAGGAGCAAATGTGGAAAGTCCAATGGACGCTTTTAGTTTATTTATCTCTGATGACATGCTAAACAAAATTATCACACACACTAATACCGAGATCAATGTAAACCGTTTGAAATATAAAATAATTACAGCAACAAACTGCATCACTGATTTAGTTGAAATAAAGTCTCTTATTGGTCTTTTACTTTTGACAGCTGCTCAAAAAAGCAATCATTTGAACTCTTCAGAATTATTAGACAGCAGTTTCAGTGGATCACGCTACGTATCTTGCATGTCAAAGGACCGTTTTGACTTTCTCTTAAACAATTTAAGATTTGAAACAAGGCCACAAGACATTTGCGTCGTGAAAATGACAAATTTGCCCCCATACGTGAGATATGGGACAACTTTATTTCAACTTGTTCTCACAACTACATTCCAGGAGGATACCTGACGGTTGATGAACAACTCGTTGCTTTTAGAGGGTGGTGTCCTTTCCGAATGTATATGCCCCAGAAGCCCAATAAATATGGGCTAAAAATTATACTAATCTGTGATGTCAAAACAAAATACATGCTAAATGCAATTCCTTATCTTGGTAAAGGTACTAATCCAACAAACCTTCCTTTAGCAACATATTTTGTGAATGAAATAACCAAGCCTATTCATAATTCTAACAGAAATATTACCATAGATAATTGGTTTACTTCAGTTGACATGGCCGATTCACTTTTATCTAATCACAAACTGACCATTATTGGAACTATGAGAAGAGATAAGCCACAGATACCACCAGAAATGTTAATAGTAAAAGGAAAACGTCTTGGGACTGCTATGTTTTGTTATGATGGCTTGAAAACTATGGTATCATACAAAGGAAAGACAAATAAGAATATAATTCTTTTATCTACATGTCATGATGATGGGAAAATTGCGGCAAGCGGAAAACCAGAAATAGTTGAAAACTATAATGAGACCAAGGGTGCCGTGGACGCTTTTGACAAAATGTCAACAGTTATGTCCACTTCAAGAAAAACTAGGAGATGGCCAATGTGCATTTTTTATTCTATGTTAAACACAACACTTATCAATGGATATGTCATCTATGTACATAGAATGGTACAAAAAGGTAAAAAACCACTCAATAGACGGGAGTTTGTAAAAGACATATCTCAAACACTTACAGCTCCTAAACTACAACAGAGACTGGAAACTCCAACTTTGAGACGCTGCCTAAAAAGGAAAATAGCGGAAATCCTCGGCAAAGACGATATCCCTGAAGAGCCTCAACCAGGTACATCAGAAAGAAAAAAGATTTGTGCTTTTTGTCCTTCAAAAAAAAAGGAGAATGACTCGGTTTTTGTGCAAAACATGTAGGCGACATATGTGCCTTGATCACCAGGCAAAGCAGTGTATTGATTGTGCCAATTGAAATGAAAACAGGAAATATCATTTTGTAATCAAAATATGTATTATTTGTAAACAATGTATTAATTAAATTTACTTTAAAAGTGTGTTTTGTATTTTTTATTAATTTTTTCCTGGGAGTAGTCTGACAGACGATAGTTTATGATTAGTGTTACTACACAGACAGTTTATGATTCTAGGGTTAAAATCTTGTTTTATAAAATAATGTAACACAAAACTAAGAATTTGAAAAGGGACCTCTTGTCGGCCCTATTTTATTTACAATAATGACAAGAGGTCCTTTTTCTCAGACAGGACATTAGTTGCTTTTAAAGACGTTTTTATTACTTCATTCAATAACTTTTATTTTTACTATTATTCATTGTAAACACTGCTGAAATAAACTGCAAGTCAGTACAAAATTCTAAAAGTGATGAAGAAACAGCTGATTGGTAGTGAAACAGCTGTTTCAAATTCTGCCAATACTGCTTTAGAAAAGGTACCTGTTGTCGCGATGGTGTTAAACACACAAGAAACTGTCCTGCATTTAGGCAACGTTTCCTGCAGTCCTCTAAACCGACGCTAGAATTCAGGGGAGGCTAGTTTTTAAAGTAATGTTTATTTTCTAGTGTGTTTTTGAAAAGAAACCTCTTGTCGGGCCTATGTTATTTTGCCATAACGGCAAGAAGTCCCAATTCTAAGGCACAACACTGACATCTAAATAAATTTTATTTGATGTTTTAATGCTTTGACTCGATTTTATAACTGATACAGGCCTGTTTGATATAACCGATACTAACCAGAGTTTGATAATTGATAAAAAACCAAATATCGATAATTTTGACCAAAATTGGTAGTTTCGTAAATACTTAACATTTTACTTTGCCAACAAGAGGTCCCTTTTCAATTTCCACCTCACATATATAATAACCTTATATATATGTGTATATATTTAAACTGATCGGAAAATTTACAACATCTCACTTTTATTTAGTGTATAGGGTCTGATGTGCCCTATTGGTCCTGTAAAGTTTTCGTTTTCAAAAATAAAAATTTTTGTTTTCAATAATAGTAGTAATGTATGATAAATATTTTTTTAATTTGTGAAAGTACTTTATATCATTCTACAACTGAAGGCAAACAAAATGATTTACAACTTGGTTACAGTCATAGGTAGATATTTATATTTGTTTTCACTTTCAAGAGAAATGATTGCAAAACAAGCAAAAATGGCTTATCAGTTAGGTAAAATATAGTCATTCTAGGGTTAAATGTAAAATTTATTTAATTCTAGTTAATGATATAATCATATACAACAAAAAGTACAGTTATAGCCAGTCTAGTAAAACTAGTTTAAGTGAACACTTTTTACCCTACAAAATATTACTTTCTGCATAAAAACCTATCTAGACCATAATTTCATATTTTGCAAAAGAATGACTCAATTCCAGGTTATGTGCACCAGTAGTTGTATTTTTATAATCAGTGATTTATAAAAGTAACTTCTTGAAATCAACTTCAAACACTTTTAAGGCATGTTTTTAACCAAATTATTTAAGAAAAAGTAGGCCTTTTACTATTAGTAGAAGGTGTCAAAAAGCAGCTTATAAATTATCTTTACATTTAGTATATAGTTCTAAAGAACACTTTAATTGTTAAGAAGATTTTGAGATTGTCATTAAAGTTGTAATCCATGACTGTAGCAAACATTTTGTGGATTACATTTAAATCTATGTTTTATTAGCGTCAAAAGTGGTAACTTAAATTGATCACGTAATCTTGACAGCAAGTCCACCATCTCTCATGACAAACTACTCTGTTCAGAACAGACAACCATAAATTAATTGCAAATTAGGTTGTCTCATGCTGGATTTAAATTACATCTCACAACCTTTTTATACCTTTATGTTCAAAACTTTACAAAAATATATATAGGTATTTTAAGCAAAATTATTTCTAAACCTAATTCTTTGTTTACAGTGTATATTGTTAAAAGTGAAGTTTTTTCAAGTTAATTCCTTACAACTGTCATAAAATCTAATGAAACATTACCTTATGTCATAGTTGTAATCACTCAAATAAATTTAAATTAAATGCAGAACACGTTTTAACACATTCGCTGCTGAAAATTCACCAATTGGATGTCGGGGGTACTGAAAATTTTAACTACAGTAAAACTTACCTTTAGGTGTATGAAGTTGATTGAAGTTAGTAATAGCCTGATTCTTTGACGTTTTCCTTGTAGAAATGATGTCATAAGTTTGGCAACCACTGGTGGGGGCGCAGCACCTAGCGCTCGATTACCGTTGTTTGACCCACACAAAATCACTTGGAATGTCGTTTTATTGTACAAAACGTCCTTTCTATATGTAAAATACTTGTAGTTCAGTACCTCAGTAGTCAAAATACCTCAGTAAAATACCTCAGTAGTCAAAATATAGCCCGACACAATTTCCAGAGTTCGGCAGTAAAATAATCTTCAAAATACACACTAATAATTTAGTCACAATAATTAAAATATTGAAATATATGTACAGACAGTAATACAATATATACACACACACACAACATAAAGCACCAGGAATATAACTATAAGTATTAGTCTATAAGAACAGCGTGACACGGTACTCACCCTCCGGTGGGGGCTCAGCTTTATGGTAGAGGTCGTAGAACTCGAAACTAACAACGCGGCAAGTAAGGTTAGGTTACTAGGCAACGATGCGAGGCGAAACAAAACAAATACGACGAATGGCTATGCCAGTCTGGGCTTCCTAGTAAACAGTGTACTAAGCCCCCACCAGTGGGGACGCCGTGATTCGGATACAGACTGGTGGGGGCTGTGTTAAGTGGGCTGAGACTGTATGCAATCAAATGAAAACTGTATCACAACTTCTTTTTGGGTAGGCATAATCCATTTTGTTCTGAAAATTGTTTATTCAAATAGAATAAGCTTATTTTTTGTAGAAATTTATTTTCTTACAAACTAGTCCACCAATCATTTGTGCCAATGAATTCAAACAATAAATAACATAGCCTATATATTGAGCTACCATTAATATGAGGTCGATAATTATAATTTAACTAAGCTGGTTTAGTTAATGTATAGATATTATTCCTTTATTAATAATTGTTAAAATAAACCTGTTTCTATAGGGCTGAAAAGTGTGTGTATCTGAACAGTTGGTTCTGAAATGATAAGAGCGATTGTTGATAAAGATAAGTAAGTAAGCGATTGTTGATGAATTATACAAAGATAATTCATATTTATAAGATTAAACATTAGTTTACACAGTTTAAGAAATGCTGTACAACAAGAAGTCTTTCTAACTAAGTTTCAATGCTTCCTAATCAAAATCTTCAATAAACCACTAACTTATACAAAACCACTAACAGATACAGACAATTTGAAGTCAAAACCCACTAACTGTTGAAAATATGTTAACCAGTTTGGGGACGATTCCTCTTCCATCCTGGCAGTGAGCATCAAAGACGAGTTTTGTATTGTCACCGCTGTGCTGTGTTTAAAATTCGGTGAATATTTTAAGTCTGTTTATCAAACTTTTAATGATGACCAATTGAATGCAGATCCTGACATTTTATATCCAGCTGAAACAGGTAACATTTCAGTTATTGACATTCTATTCTTATCTGTTTACACCATTCAGTATATCATCAAAAGTTTAAAAGACACGCTCAATGTCTGATATTGATAACATTCCATCTTTTGTTATCAAAGGAATGTCTGACATAATTTCCCTTGTGCTAGCTTCATTATTAACTGGAGTTTCCTTCAGTCTGGAAGACAATAATACCAACACCGACTCCAAAAAAGGACCAATGAATCTGTCTAATGTTAGACTAATATCTGTTCTGTGTGTAGTACACCTTAAGATATTTCAAAATGTTGTACATAACTTTCTGTACAAGATTGTCAGTCATAGCATGGCTTCATGAAAGATTGTCCTTCCGATTGTTACAAATTTGTCCTCGTTTCTTGCAGTCTGTGGTCCTGCGGTTAAGTGTCGAGCCCAGTTTATTTATATTTTCGACAAGCTCCCTCACCATGTATTTTCGACAAGCTCCCTCACCATGTATTTTCGACAAGCTCCCTCACCATGTATTTTCGACAAGCTCCCTCACCATGTATTTTCGACAAGCTCCCTCACCATGTATTTTCGACAAGCTCCCTCACCATGTATTTTCGACAAGCTCCCTCACCATGTATTGTTAAAGAAGCTACATTCCTTTAGATTCTTTCTTATTCAGTGGATAAAATCTTATCTCTCGGATACAAAATCTAAAGTGTGATTTGGTGCTATGTATTCAGAGAACTTTGTTGCCAGTTCAGAAGCACCACAAGGATCTAACTTGAGACCTTTTTTTTTTTTGTTATTTATTAACAACATTACATCTCTCGTAAACTGTGCAGTTCAGCTATGTGCAGACGATATTAAAACACTTATGCATATTGCTATTACCATCTGGCCCTTCAATCTTGTATCGATTCGGTTGTGAGAATTACATCGATTAAGTTAAAGACAATTACATGCCGCAAAAGTTTAGCAAAACAGTGATGATTTAGTTGAAAAACTAATCTGTTATTCTTCTTTTCTGACATTAGTGGCTGTAGAATCAAAAGAGAGGAAACTGTTTGCGATCTTAGCGTCTTGTAGGCTCCAAGTTAAACTTCCCTGAACAAGTAAACTGTGTTGTATCAAAAATTAGGAGGAACCCTACTTGCATATCATAAAATGTATGATATGCAAGTAGGGTTACCATATTGTCTTGATTAAAAAAGAGGATACCCACCCTACTTTAGGCTGATCACTAGATCGAAAATATACCTCTTCTCCCAATATGGAAGATGGGTATGGTATAAAAAAACATCTCCAATCAATAGTACAAGGTTTATTGATAATTAGGGCCTATGCCTAATTTTAGTTCAACCACATTATGAAAATAAAATCAAATGGTCTTCCATTAGAAATAAAAAATTAATGTAAGGGAAAAAAACTTAAACGTCTAGGCAATGTTTCACAAAAAAAGTTAGGCCTAGTCACTTTCATCATCTGAGACCAAAAATCTTTCTTAATTCTAATGCATTAGTGGAACTGGCTCCGCTGGTACTGTCTTACACCCAATGTTTCTGAGTTATCATACCGAGAATATTTTTTTGAGGAACTTATGTTGCTATTAAATTTAGGTTTATATTACTTCAGTCTGCAGTTTCTTAGACAACTATTTCCTGTACATTCTCTTGTTCCCAAAAAAAGGAAGATAATCCCTTTAGTAGCCAACAGGAACTTGAAACTGTTAATTTACTAAGTGGTTACATACTGGGTAATTCAAGTTTAATAGTTTTACAACCTGTTAGAAGTGACAGCACCAGTTATATTTTAATCATACCATTGCCGATTGCCGTCTAACAAAGGTTCAGAGATTATTTGTTATTTAGAAGCACTGTACAGCTTTATAGGAAGCAGTTTTATTTTTTACTAATGTGTTTTTTAGGAAAGATTTTCCTTCTTCCTTGGTTGAGATATTTTTGTTGTTTTGCACTGATATAGTTATGCCTGTCTTTGCATGCATGCATGACACCAATAGTGGATTTGTTGTTTTAGAGCGTTGCGATGTGACTGCATCTGTGATCAGCTATGAGTAAACGTGTTCAAGACATGCGTAACACACTTGCACCCTTTTCATCAGGTTTGTCATGTTTTTGATTTGGCATGTTTTTAATTTTTATAGATTTATGTTAGGTAAGCATGTGGTGATAATAATAGCTTTATGTGTACTTCTTGGCAGCGTTGAATCACACCCACTATCAGAGAAGGTTGCTCGATAATGTCACTGACTAGAGCAAAGGTTCCCCCAATTAGAGTACCGGATACTATTTATTTCCTCGGATCAGTGAACACAAATTGCTGTTAAATCTCATGTACTAGACGTTACATCCGTTTTGTATGCATTAACATAGAGCCTTAATTCTCATATAAAGAAAGTTTTTCTTGCGTAATTCTTGGCTTTTTTCTGATCTGAATGTACCCTCTGTTTTATTTGTGTCTCACTTATATTTCCCGTATGTTTGAAAATGTATTTAAATGTACATATTTTATTTGCTTTGAGTTTTCTGTAACTAAACCTGATTTGTTCAATGGTGGTAAAGGAACAAAGAACTCCAGAGATTATTTATAATGTAGATCATAACCATCCATGAATTTTACTTCCTTAGTAGATTCTAATGAAATAATTTCAATAATGATCATTTTGTGTTATTTATGTAAAGTCAACCTCAGAATAGAATGCAGCTGCCCTTTCTTGGCATTTATTATAGGTGAGTTCACTGGATGGCACTGATGTGCGTGCTTTGTTTGCTATTCAATGCTGAGCTCTACACCAGTTCACTTCACTTATTTGCTCCTTTGTAATCTCTTAGCTCTGTTCAGTGTTTTGTTTAGTGTGAAAAAAATATAAATGTATTTTTTCTCTGGAGTTTTTATTGCAAGAGTGTAACTCTTTATATTTATGCTTTTTATATTTATTTGTTGGTTTTAAAATTGAGCAAGTTTATACTATGTTAGTATTTAACCACTTTCCAATACAAGCATTTTTATAAATTGTTTTTAATTTGCATCTTCTTTACAATTATACTATTTTATCATCAAATTAAAATGAGTAATGGTCCTGAATTTGCAGCATTTAATCCCTTGGGGGATATAGGGCCGCAACAAAAGACTTCCACCTGACACAATTCTGAGCCATCAGTCCACCTTAGTCTTATATAATTAACAAGCTTTTTCCCTATATACTGTTGAGATCTAACCGTCTTTTGGAATAAATAAATAAAAACTAACAAGATATTCAATCAAATTAAATTGTTATTAATTAATTAAAGTGGCCGTTTCGCCCCAAGAAAAACGCCAAAATACCTGAGTCTCTATTTCAATAATTTGGTTCGTAATAATTATCGTATCATAACTCTTTAACAGACGAAGAAGTAATCTAGTGGACCATAAGATAAGTTGGTCCACCAGATTACTTGGTTGTAAATTTACCACCAAGTAAGTTGGTATATATAGAAAATTTACTATTTTTATGATTTTTGCAGTTAAATATGTGAAACATTAAATGCAATTCTTAACGATTTTCAATAAAAACACGAACCTTACAGTTGAAAGAAAATCAGTCCGCTGATGATAAAATTGTATGGCTAATATAGCACAGCTTCAGTTACGCCTTCATTTCTGTGGCTTGGCTATTTGGAAAACTAATAAGATTGTAATACCATTAAATTTTATTTAAGAAATTGTACTGTTTCATTATTTATACGAGATATAAACAAATAATTTACGGAACTCAGGAGCAGATGCTTAACAGGAGCAGGCGGGATATATATTTTTAGGTTAGTTTTTATATTGCATCTGTTGCATAGCTCACTTCAAGTATAGCTTACCTTGTGGTTTATCAGTGTCACGCATGATGTCAAACAATTTTTGTAGTCAATGAATTATAGAATATATTTTATTTTATTTTCACAATCACACGAGCAAGGTGTAAATACTGTTTTATGCACTCAAAGCTCCTCAATGCAGCTTCAAAACAACATAATTCTGTACTGTAGCAGTGTAATCAGAAGCCGACAATAGTGCTTTGCTGTGTCGCAGGTGCGCGATTGGAGCAGTGGATGCACATAAGCATGACCATTGATTTAATATACTTTACCTATTCACAGCTTTCATCCGTAAAAACACAGCTTATTTATTACACAAATAAAATTTAAAATACTTATTTTAAACTTATAAAACTATATTTGGAAGCATTATATGGACGCAACTTTCTTATCTTGGAAAGTATAGGAGCTAGTTTTAAATAGGCTATTCTGCTTCATTTTTTATTTTTGGGCGGGGACATTTCCCTTGTTTTCCCCCCTTGGATTCGCGCCTGTTTTGCGCAGTCATTTACTGCATAAGAAATCTGCATTATATGAGGAGTGATAGAATTGATATGGAACATGATAAGTTTATCTACATTAAAAACTGCTGTTAAACAAAAAAAAAAAAAAAAAAAAAAAACAAAATATTTTTTTCTCTTGTTTTTAATAGACCTCTTGTTGGTAGTGTAGTTATGAATCAGACCAACAGGCTGAAGACACTTATTACAGCAACTACTATTAGCTTTATTAAACTGCACCTTTGATCAGGTAACACTTTGCGATATAAGTAATGTGTTTGATACAGTACGCCATGATATTTTACAGTTTAAATTGTTATTATACATGCATTTTAGGGAAAAGATTTGTCTTTGTTAAAATTTTATCTCGCTGATAGGAAACATTTTGTAGATGTAAGGGGAGCACTTTTTCAGACTTTAGATGTTAAATTGGAGGTACCCAAGGGTCGGTGCTGGAGCCAATACTTTTTACAATTCTAATAAATCACCTTTGTTTAAGTCTTAATTGTTTTACAACTATTTATGCTGATAGCACATCCTCCCCAAATGATCATACAAATGTTGGGATCTCAAATCTGTATCTGAGAGACTGCTTGCTGATCGATTTGAGACAAAACACAAAACTAGATATGATAAGAATTTAGGGCAAATGTTATTAGATTATTAGGCATGAAGTATTGATTCTGTCTTGAATTTAAGAATAAGAATATATTTATTTTCTCAAAATATATACATAAAATACATATAATTTACATTTAAACATAAAAAGGTTTCTTCTTAATTGTTCTGTTAACAAAATAAAACTTATAATACTATAACAAAACCTTTCATAAATTACATATTTGAGGAAAATACTAGGACCTCCTAAGGCAATGCCTGTTTTAGAGGTTCCTTCTTTTCAAATAAATCTTAATATGCGCAAAAGCAAATAATATTAATTTAAAATAAAATATCCCAATTCTTCAAAATATAAACACTAATATAAAAACATAAATACCTTAAACCTTAACTCTAAATTTAATGTTATCCTAACCCTAACAGTATAGCTATATAATACAATAATAGGAACAAAATAAAAACAAAACAATTTGTAACTAACCAAATATGTATACTTTACTATGTTAACTGAATTAAATATTTGATACAGTGAATAGGTATTTACAAGGTATTAAAATTTATACTATTATATAAATGAATAATAAAAATATGTTTGAAAGTGTATTGCTTTAAACTTGAATATTTACAAGGTAATCTATACTTTCTTGCTTTAATAACCAATTTTTTACTTTGTTGGAAAATAATTTTATATTTTTCAAATTTTGCAGAACAATTGGTATTGAGTTAAACATTTTTGGTCCCAGAAATAAATAACTTTTTGTATAGAAAGTGAGATTTGGTTTGGGAACCATAAATACATCCTTTTTTTCTTAGCTTAACTTTATATATTTCTATAATTTCAGGCAAATTTCTCTTTATTACATAGTAAATTTTTAAAACTTTATGAACAAACATATATTTTGATAGTAAAATCTGTTGTTTTAAAAATAAATGATATGATGCTTCCATTGTTGCTTTCTTACAAATTATTCGAATTAACTTTTTTCTTGTATAAATATGTGCCTAATATTTGATTCATAAGTCCCACCCCAACAAAAGAGCCCGTAATCTATTCTACTATGTACAAGGGAAAAATATATTACTCTCAGTGTTTGTTCACTACAGATATTTTTTAGGAAATAAAAATATCTTAATGTTTTATTAAGTTTATTTTTTAAATCTTGAACATGCACTTTCCAATTAAGCTCTTCATCAAGAAAAATTCCCAAATATTGTCTGCCTGCCCAATAACAGCACACTCCGTACAGCATGTCTTATTACATATGCATTTTGTACAATTGTATATAATTTCATTTGTAAAGAAGACTCTTTGTCTTAAACTGAAATTGATAAATTTTGTTGAAGGTATACGCTACTTTTCCTTGTTTATTTCTTTTGGTTGGATTTCATCTAGTTTAAATTTCACAGTTATAAGAAAATACATATATGGTGTCAAAACAAAACAATTCACATAACATAGTCTGACATGGAAAAGCCAAACTAACAATGTTTGTTGAAGACTATCGCAAATAATATTTTTAGTTGTTAACTTAAAAAGATAAGTCATATTTGAGAGTCTATTTTTCTTCTTTTTTTTGTGATATACAGATTAATTATATGGGGCAATGTGTTTAGGAAAAATGGGAGTTTTACAGAAGAGAATGGTCAAGATGTTAATGAATGTAAAACCATCGGATCACTGTAAGCCTTTATTTGTTCAATCAAATATTTTAACTGTTGTGAACCTGTTCATTTTTTATGTATTAAGTTTAGTTTAAAATAATTACATTCATTTGAAACAAGTAATATGATCTATGTATACAATACTAGAAATACAAGAAACCTGATGTAGTCGAAATGCAGGCTTAAAGTTACTATAAATATATAGGCGTGAAACTATGTAATAAATTACCAATTGAATGCCAGAATACAACTGAGAGAATAGGTACTTTGTAATAATGTTTTCCACAATTGGTTTTTAAAACATCCTTTTTATAGTCTAGACGAAATTTTTTATTTCTGACAGGCTAAATTAATTTTAGGTTAAGCCCTATTTTAATTTACCAATTTAAATTTATTTCATTTGTGTTACACTTACATCCTTATTCTTCACAATACTATTTATTGTTTGGTGATGTCTATTGCAGTTGTGTAAAATGTTACAAGAAATAAAACATCTTGTATTCGCATTACACGGGTGCAGCGAGGTTTGGGTTGGCAAGCAGTGTTCAGGGGAATTATTTTATAAAAAAATAAAAAAATGTTCGCCATTTGGAGGCATCTCATCCTTTTAAAACTCTATCCTCTCATCCTCCTGAATTTGATTAATTTAATGAAAACATAATTTATGTACCATACAGTACGTATATAAATGAAATGTGAATTTTGTCTGCACATTGAATAGAATAGTGTTAATTTTGTTTATTAATGGATGATTTCAATCCAGAGGATACAAAACCATCCTCGCCTCTATTTGTCTGTACTGTTGAGAAGGCCCGTGTTGTTCTCGACACAACTCAAGGGGAAAGAGAATATGGTTTTCAATGAAATTTCCTTTATTCAATACATATATGAGAAGGTTACAGGCTGTTTGGAATTCACCTCAGGATTCCGCTACACGGCTTCTGTATTTACCATGTAATTGTTATGTGTGTTGTTTTTGTTTGACGTCATATGTTTATTTTTTTTAATCTGAAATTTGAACAGAATGAATACCAACCAAAAGAAGTAAACAAATAAAAATAACATATATCTACCAACAGTAAATTATTATAAAGAAAAATACAATTTAGGAGACTAGAAATAATTGGCTTATTGATAGGATCTAGACATAGCCAAATTTAACAGTTGATTTCTTCATTAACTTAATTTCTTTTAATTTATTCTTTGGTATTTTAAAGTTGATATTTGGTTGTAGTTATTTGGTAATCTTAACAGCTCTAAAATATTCTATAGTCATATTATAAAACTAACCACGGTTATAATAATAACATCTAAATTACAATTAAATTTACTATAAAAATATAATTTTATTCGTTTATTGTTCTTTGCAATCACCAGTTATTGGTAATAATTGTATTTTATTCTTATGAGCTGTTTTGGAAATTATATTTTCTGATACATCTTGTAGAATAAGGATTAAATAATTTTTTTAGATTGTGCAATTTAAACAATACAAATTTTATATTTTGATCTTGTAGCAAAGCATAGGTAAACATCTTTTAGCATGTTTTAGAATAATATATGTAATATCGAGTTGAATAATTACTTGTATAACAATTATCTTATATTGCTATGTAATTTTTTTTATTCTTAAACAATTTGTTTATGATTACTTGTATTAATATTCAATAAATTTTTGTATTATTATGTTGAATATTATCATTTAATGTACTGATGTATTTATTTTAATGTTTGGGGAATAACATTTATTTTCATTTCATTTCAATTGTATGATAGCACTTTTTGTATTATTAAAAGGTAAAATAAAGTATTGATAACTTTTACTGTTGTCTTCTTTTTTTATCAACTGTCTGTTGTATGTTTCCTAAGGGTAAGTAGGTGGGTCAATGTACGTCATATGTGACCTAAAGGCGAGTGTGTGGGTCAGCATCTGCTATATATGCCTTCAGGGTGGATATGTCAGTTTCTTGTCATATGTGTCTCCAAGATGGGTGGGTGGGACATTGTCTGTCATGTGTGTCCTTATGGTGGGTGGGTGGGTCAGTCTGTCATATGTGACCTCAGCATGGGTGGGTGGGTCAGAGTCTATCATGTGTATCCTTAGGGTGTTGGGTGGATCAGTGTCTGTTATATGTGTCCTCAGGATAGGCGAGTGGGTCAGCGTCTGGCATATGTGTCCTCAGGATGGTTGGGTGGGCCAGTGTCTGTCATGTGTGCTCAGGGTGAGTGAGTGGACCAGTGTTGTGTCCTCTGGGTGAGGGGGGTCAGCGTCTGCCCTGTGTTCTCCGGATGGGGGGGGGTGGGTGGTTAGTCTGCCATATGTGTCCTCAGGGTTAGTGGGTCAGTCTCATATGTGTCCTCATGGTGGGTGGGTGGTTCAGTCTGTCATATATACCTTCAGGATGTGAGGGTGGATCAGCATCTGTCATTTGTTCTCAGGGTGGGTGGGTCAGTCTGTCGTGTGTGCCCTCAGGATGGGATTGTGGGTTAGCGTGTTGTCATGTGTTCTTAGGGTGGGAGTATGTGTCACTGTCTTGTCGTATTTTTGTTTGTTTGGAAATCCTAATTATTGTAAAGGATTATATTCTATTTTTATCAGCCGTTACGGAAATTGTGCATTCATATTTATCACGTGAAATTATGATTAAATTATTAATTTAGACATAGTGAGATTTAGTCATTATAAATGTAATATTTTGAACCCATAGCAAAGCATGGTCTAACAACTAGTGTTCAGTATAGCCTATAGGCAATATCAGATTGTTTAATTAAAATAACATGGTTATATGCTAACACAATTGTGTTGGTAACTGTACCGTTGTTTTTTATAATAAAGAATTTAAAAAATTTTTTGAAGTGTTATACTTATATTATACTTTATTTCACTCGATTTGAAAATAAATTTGTAAGGTGTATTAAATGACCGTAATATTATAATTTATTATAAAACTGTAACATTACCTAAAATTCTGTAGTTTAAAAAAAATTATCAACCATATCATCAGTATTAGCAATTTTATATAAAATCAGACCAGTATCGGACTGTATAGTTGTTTTAACATATGCATTATTGATACTTTTTATAATATCCTTTTTTTAGTTTTTATAATAAGTGTCTAATGAAAAGTGTTTTCCGTAAGAAAACCTAATTCTTTAAATATAGCAAATCACAACAAGAAAAACTTACTAATACACCATAATAATGCCAAATTAAGCCGCTTACATCTTATTAATTACAGCCATATAAAAACAGAATTATCTCTCTGTGTGAGGTGTGGGATTTGTGCATATATGCATGCGTACGTACAAGTCTCACTATTCAAGGTGCACAGTAACAGAATACGAAGGACTAAAGTCCTGTTGAATGAAACGGGCCAGATTGAAAAGACGACTCCATTATATTGAGGCAAAATCTTTAAATATGAGTGTCGGATGGCCAAGCTGTAGTGAATCTCTGCTGGATGAAAGACTAGGTGATTTGTCATTTTACTCTGAAGCCTTCCAGCACGCCGAATGCACGTCGCACGTCTGTAAGGATATTAACTATTCATACAGTAGCAGCTAGGCAAGTATCAAATCAAATACATTATTGATATAAATAAATAAATAACGTCTTTATTTTGCAAGCGTTCTTCAAAGATACAATACTCTGATTTACAAGGCAACTCTTGTCATAGCATACAGGTAAATAAACATTATTCTAAATTAAAAATAAATAAAATTATATGACAATCTCTTTGATATGACTTTTAAATAAGCGATAAATAAGACTTTTCAAAGCAGAGGGCAAAGCATTATATATTTCCGGTCCAAAGTACCTAAAAGCTTTTTTGCCAATTTCTAGACGGACCTTTGGCAAATGAAGTTGGCTGTCCTGTCGAGTACTTCGGGTGTTTATTTCATGCCTGAAAATAAGCTTTTGCCTGAGATATTTAGGCTTGCCAGTCTGAAGAACTTTGTAGATAAGTTGAACAGTCTGCAAGTCACAGCAACCTTTAATTGATAGGACCTTAGAGCTTAACCTAAATTCACTAATGTGATCAAATTTTTTTAGATTGTAAACAAATCTCAACGCTCTATTCTGCAATCTAGTGAGAACCATTAAATTTTCCTGGGACAGACAATGAGTAAAAGATGGAAGAGCATAATATATAGTAGGAAAAATTGTTGAGCGGACAATCTCTAACTTAGCAGACACTGGCAATATTTGTATACATCTATATAAGGTTTTCAGCTTGACCACAACGCTTTTACATATAGACTTAACATGGTTCGTAAAATCAAGATTGGAGTCCAAAGTGACTCCAAGGACTCTTAGAGAACTGCCTATAACTGGACGGTTTGCTACTAAACTTAAGGTTGTTTGACTAAAGGCCAACGTCTGGAAGTTTTACAGTCTGTAATGGAGTTTGAAATACCAGTTTGGTTTGATTTTGTTTCTAACAGTTTGGTTTTTGTCGATACTGATTTTTTGGATTAACTGGTAATCTGATTAGGCACTGTTGGCCTCACCATCTGTATCTTTGTGGAAGTGATATTTATCAAATCGATACAGGACGTTCATGGTTGCCACCGACGAAGACGCTACTTGTGAAGTCTGGAGTGATCGGGGTGGTAATCAGGGTCCGGATGTTGTGAGGGGAGAGAACTGAGTATCATCAGCCTTGTAACATCAGACCAACTGTAGGTCCCTTATTTGCCCTGGATATTAATGTAAAGCTCTTACTGAAAAACAGTCCACTTTGGTTAGCAACGTTTGTATTCAATTTTTATTTGATATCAATTTACAAACATACGAGTCAAAATCCAATTACATACTTTTTTCAGGACGTTTAGCACTCCAAGATAGCGATCCATCAGTAATACTCAATGATACTGAAATTGAAGAAGTAAGTAAGGTCAAATTTCTAGGAATACACCTTGACAAAGGACTGACGTGGAATGCACACATAGATGCTATATGTGATAAAATATCCTCTGGCATTTATGCACTTAGACATTTGGCACAGTTTTTTTCACACCCACTTATTGAGAATGGCTTATTACGATCTTATATATCCACACCTGTCGTATGGAATTACGTTGTAGGGTGGTTGTGCAAGATTTAACTTTTTGAGATGTTTTATTTTACAAAAAAGGCTGTGAGAATTGTTGCAAATTTGAAATTTAGAGATTCTTGCATAGAAAGTTTTAAAATGTTAAATATACTAACACTTCTGTCACTATATGTTTAAAACAGTTCGATACTGCCAAAATAAATATACGTTAACAAGGGGAAGGAAAGTGCATGATCACAATACCAGAGGGCGGAACATGCTTAGAATCGTACATCATAGGCTCCGGGCTTACGAAGCACTGCCGTCCGAAGTAGGGGCCAAGCTGATCAACGCGTTACCGGAAGATATAAGAGGTGAGCCCAACGAAATACTGATTTAGGGGAAATTGCGCTGTTTCTTCGTCGAAGGAGCTTTCTATAGCGTGTCGGAGTTTTTGGAGATGACTGTGCACTAAAATAAAATATGTGAAACGACTCCTGTGTAGGCTATTATAATATTTTTAAACATTAATTTGTTATAATTTAACTCCATTTTAATTCATGCTTTACAATTATGTATTGTGTTTATGGCAATAAAGACTACTATTGTTACAATGAGTAAACTTGTTCATCAAAACTCATTCGCCCCTCATATTCGCACATATATTGATAAACAGCGTCTTAATAATGTAACCACACTCATCTTTTAGACGAGTTGCAACAATTGTTAGCTAACATTTGAGCGATAACCAAGAACTTTAAATTTTTAATGCAAAACGTAAAACTGGTTTTCCGTTTCTTACCTTCGTATCTGTCAAGTCGTGAGTACTCTACAAATCGAATGTCCGTTGGCTTTTTTCAGGTATGACCAAAATACACGGTTCATTGACTGTCTTATTATATGTTATGGAATAGAGGCGAATGGTGGGCAATTCATTTCATAACCACAATCTATCCAATTGTCTCGACAGGCTAAAATGTGTATCAATTTAAATTCGTCATCTTCTAAACCTAAATTTATGTTAGTAACGTCTTATATGCCTTATTTGAATATTTGTCAAGTTAACGTAAATTTCATGGTTGTTGATGTACCAGAGTGGACGTTAGTTGTTCTCAAGGCTCTGTATACAACCCTTGAGTTGTTCTAAGGTTCTGTATACAACCCTTGAGTTGTTCTAAGGTTCTGTATACAACCCTTGAGTTGTTCTAAGGTTCTGTATACAACCCTTGAGTTGTTGTAAGGTTCTGTATACAACCCTTGAGTTGTTCTAAGGTTCTGTATACAACCCTTGAGTTGTTCTAAGGTTTTGTATACAACCCTTGAGTTGTTCTAAGGCTCTGTATATAACCCTTGAGTTGTTCTAACGCTCTGTATACAACCCTTGAGTTGTTCTAAGGTTCTGTATATAACCCTTGAGTTGTTCTAACGCTCTGTATACAACCCTTGAGTTGTTCTAAGGTTCTGTATACAACCCTTGAGTTGTTCTAAGTTTCTGTATACAACCCTTGAGTTGTTCTAAGGTTCTGTATACAACCCTTGAGTTGTTCTAAGGTTCTGTATATAACCCTTGAGTTGTTCTAACGCTCTGTATACAACCCTTGAGTTGTTCTAAGGTTCTGTATACAACCCTTGAGTTGTTCTAAGGTTCTGTATACAACCCTTGAGTTGTTCTAAGGTTCTGTATACAACCCTTGAGTTGTTCTAACGCTCTGTATACAACCCTTGAGTTGTTCTAACGCTCTGTATACAACCCTTGAGTTGTTCTAAGGTTCTGTATACAACCCTTGAGTTGTTGTAAGGTTCTGTATACAACCCTTGAGTTGTTCTAAGGCTCTGTATACAACCCTTGAGTTGTTCTAACGCTCTGTATACAACCCTTGAGTTGTTCTAAGGTTCTGTAGTTGTCAGCTTGTGTTATTATTTACCAACTGTTTCTCTGTTTGATATTTTTAAATTAAAAAGAAAAATGTTCACTCACGTAAACAAAAAAATGAATTTTTAAAGATTACACTATGTAACAAGTTTATAAAAGATTGTTTTGTCTCTTAAAACAGTACACTTATGACATGTTTCTAAACAAGTTTTAAAACAGTTACTGTATACAATAATGTTATACTATAGAACCATTCAACCATAACTGCAAAACAGTAATCTGACCACACGACACACAGAATGTCTACACACTTACACAGCTACACATTCTTTCCCAGAATATTTTTAAACAAGTTATAGTGTAAAAACGTTGCTGTAGTATTTTGTTAAATGCAGCAAGTCTTAAGCTTAACGACTCGATGTGGGAACATGCAGCATGTTTTAAAACTTATTACTTAGTGTAATCTAGGCTTTAAACACAGCCGACTATGTTTTCCACGGTTGTTCCGCATCGCAAATCGTCCGTGTAGTTTCAAACACGAGTTCTAACATTTATGCTACACGGCAATAACAAGAGAAATTTGAACATTGTCAAATGTAATCGGTATTAAATGACATCTCAGTTTTCTACGACGCCAATTGTACCAGGAACTAGGAAGACCCAACTCACAGACGTTTCTGTGTTTCCGGGTCTCATGGTCCGTTACGGGATAAAGGATGGCAACCATGTGAACTGTTGTGGGTGAGTGTGGGCCACGTCTTCAACACACGAGAGGCCTGCCTTCATCTCAGTCCTGTGTGAATGCATTGTTTTTTCTCGGATAGATTGCGTTTCACTTATCAGTTTCACGGGCTCGCAAAGAATATCAAATTAGTGGACTGGGAAAAGAGAACAGCATGCCGCTGTAGTAGGCCTACCACTTTAACAGCTGACACACACGTTAAACTTCGTGAAATAACAGATGATGATGAACTCAATTAATTTGGTAATGGAGAATTGTCATTGTACTTTCGTCATCCAATAGCCTCATGAAGAGCACTCTTACGTGAATATGATCCACTTTTATGATAACCTAATTTATATTATATAGCAATACAGCACATGGTCTGACATTTTGTTCATGGATTGAACACAAGTTCTAACAGTGTCTATGTCCTTCTAATTCGGACATAAATGTAAATTATTGCATATTGTGGCCGAAATGGAATATAGTACCCTATACCTTGTTCTGTGAAATTTAGTTTTCTCTTAGAAAAAGTGCTATTAAAACGATACAGAGGTCGTTTATAAGTAGATTACAACTGATGTTCATCTTTATACATCTGTAGTAATAATTACTACGTTAATACTTGAGGATTTGTGGGTAATAAAGGAGGTACTGACAAGGTGCTGGCCCTGGTCATTGCGTAGTAAAGACGTTTAGCGTACTATTAGGCGCGACCTCTTGTTTCCCTCTTCCTTGTTGTTGTACAGTTGTCCTACATAGGGACAAGAAATTAGTACCTGAGCCTGCAGGTATTTACTTCTTTTGTTACAACGGAATCTCAGATTATGTAGACAAATATTTAAAAATGTACATAATGTAAGTGGTGAATAAAATCTCTACGTTGAACGGTGTTTTTGTAAAAGCCTCTTTTAATGAAAAGTGATACAGTAACAAGGAGAGGTAGTACTTTGTTTCATTTTAATACATACTAGCAGTAAGGTTAAAATTTATCCCATACTGCTTCTAAGTTTTATAAAATTGACAGCGATCGTGAAATACGCATGCATACATTTTCTCAAAAATACATTTAATTCCAAGTTACTGTTTCATGGACAGAAAGAATAGCAACTTTTTATTTATAGGTCTTCTATTCATAATGGTATAGAAGCCATTACACGTCGACTTGTACTTATTTAATCCTAACCTAACAAGTCATTGTGGAAGTGCTTACAACCTAACCTAGCCTAAATATCAGAGGGCGCCGATTGATAATAATTAAAGTGGCGACGCTTATTTATTAGGCCAAAACCACGTGACCAATGTCAAAGGTATACTGTTTGTTAATTCGGAGACTTGGTAGACAATCTTTACTGTATGCGGGGGACATTCCGAAAAGACAATGTTGAAGAAAACAATTAAATGGCATTTTACTCATTTATTTCTCCCACATCGTTCACTTTGAAACCTTCAGTGAGCCTCGTAACGTGCGGGTATAGGCGGGCCCATCACCTGTCCCAGGTGTCGAGTTGCCGTACCGCCATCTGTTGGTAGGCGGTGTTCAACACTGATGCTGCCTGTTGTTCCAGCACTCGCGAGTTACGTTAGTTGTCTCTCAATATTGTCGTTCGTACATTTCAAAAATTTGATCTTTAAGTACAAGTAAAACACCTTCCAATAATAATATTTATATGTAATACAGTACATGAATTTACGAGTTGAGTTTATGTTAGTTAATTGTTTTTTTACAGTTGTTTTAGATAAGTTAGGTTTTTGGTCATGATGATTTTTAAAAACTTCTATTTTAGCTTGATTTCCCAATAGTTGTAACTTTACCGTTTACGATTATTTGTTCTTTAGTTGCGTTTCATGGTCTCTAAACTCTACATCACTGTCGAGCTGCAGAATGGGATCATCTGGCTTTAAAAATTTTCAAAAGACTCATTTCCCCCTATGGAATAGTGTTGAATGATGTGTCAGCTTTTTAAACTCGAACAACACATTGTCACACTGCCACTGCCGAAGGACAGCCATTTCATACTTGTTGAATAAGTTAGATGGCAAACAAGTGCTTATGGCTTACATTTTGTACAGAGGTGTTTTAAGAAATGTTATAGTGACATTAGTTTTAAATTTTTAATAAGATATTACTGACTAAGAAATAAAAATATAGGGCCCCTACTCCACTGGAAGACCTATATCTTAATATATATGGCATTGTTCGTATGCGGAAAAATACCCACCCACCCAGTAAGCGTAATTTTTGACAGGCTGTTGTCGTTATTTTACAAGCTGTTTCAATTAATTATAGGCTAAATCCTAATTTATTATTTCTGAGTTATATATAAACAATGTATCTTAATCTCTATATCGGCTGCAATAAATACGATAAAAATAAGTATGATTTTGTAAACTAAGCCAAGGTTGTTAAAAGGCAACATTTGGTGACGAACGAAGTAAGTATATTTTATGTTAGTTGAAATTATTCCCGCCCGAATTGGAGCGGGCAGATGAAACTACTGGAAACACAAATGGGAATTGACACTAGATCAGTCATGTGATTGCGGAGAGTCTATCCAAACAATGGATCATATAGTTACCGAATGCCTCTTGCGCTGTTTTACGGAGGCATTAACTAGCGTAAATAGAATCAGCGAGGCAGGTCTTTATGGATTGGATTTAGCTTTGTGACAGGATGTCACTTGTTTTTTTTTTTTTTTTTTTTTTTTTTTTATTCCATATTATTAATATCTAAATGAATTTTGGAGTTGTTTTCAAGTATAAAAGACGCTTTTATATAATTTTAAATTAATAAATGGTAGCTGACAAAAAACATACGCTACAGTCTCGTAAAGTGGCACATTACATATATATATATATATTTCTATCGCCAATTGTTTTATACTGCTAAACATTTGATTATTACCTTACATATTAAAGAAGTGTAGGTGATAAAAAGCAGATTTTCTTATTCTGAGGTAATACGTATATAATTTTGTTTAGCTTTTACATATTTGTAACGTTGTAGTTTGCCATACACATACACTGTTATCAGAGAATTATTAGCATAGTTTTTACACCGATTTAAAACAAATAAATTGTTTTAAATATTACGAAAATACCATAATATTTAATTTAAAACCTAAAATAAATTTCGTATGGATTTTAGTTGGAAGTCCTCTCGCCTGCTTAGACGGGGCATTTTTTTTATTTTTGTTTTTGGCGTATTTCTGTAGAGGCTCGTGGCTGCGTGGCCATCCATCGGCTTAGTGCCGTAGCTTCGGCCGCTCCGAAGTCACCCCCAAGAACTCACAACAAGACTTAGTTAAAATGTTAAGAAAGTTAAAATAAGACCCGAACATCCCAATAAAGTATTTGTAATGCCAATAATATTCTAGTTACGCCCAAGAAGTAGGGTGTGTTAGTTAGAAAATGGTGTGCTAAATATACAAGAATATTATTTAAGCTTAATGGAAATCATGGCTATAATACTCAAAATATTCAAGCTAATCTCAAATTATGATAAAATGGCAAGAACAGTCAAATTGAATAGCCTAACAATGTACAGAAAGCCGCCACTAAAATGCCAAAAACATTAAAAATATTCTCTAACAACATACAAAGCTGAGGTTATTGAATTTAAAATTGACGAACGTGGGAGATGGATTATGTTTTTGGAAAATATACTCGCAAAGTGTTTGCACTAGCCACTAGCCTACTTCTGGCGGTGGAAGATGATAGGGAAACCAGTCTCCTCTTACATCACATCACCGTCATACCTTTATATAACGGTGATGAATGCGAGTACAGTCTTGTCCTACGACTGGTGAGTAGGACAAGACTGTGTAGGACATTACGTTATCCAGTAATGCCTGTTTAATGTTCGAATATCCATCCATTCAACGTGATAATACTGAGGTTATATGTACACTCCAACCATATATTTTTTTTCTCAAAACTCCCTCGCCTGTTCGCATGGGCTTGCAGGACTGAGCCTCGACTACTCAACGAGTGAAGTACCGATCTTTAACTCAGTCGGGGATTCGAACATTGGACAATTCCCTCCGCAGCCCGAAGCCTAAGCCACTGAGTCACCGCAGCCGTTACTTAGGATATTACGGTTGGGACGGACAGATTTCGACCTGCGTGTTATGTTTAGCACTAGGGGTTTCAGCAGCGGAGGGAAAACGTTAGTCCTCGGGCGTGACTAACTTCCGCCTTCAATCTCCGGTCGATAATCAACAGTTTACCTTATTTTTCAGTGCGTTATTGTTATTATTCATTGTTTTTCAAATGTTAACTAATGATTTAATTTAGTCATTCTAAGCTTGATTCGTTAATGTTGGATCAAACCAAACAATAGTGAATGCTGATGATGTAATGGGAGGGGCTTGCTGCCAGCCCGTGGCCTATGGTCTACCTAGTTTCCATGACAACTATTAAATTGAATGACACCGTAGGAGAAGAGTAGTTCTCTCTCTCTCTCTCTCTCTCTCTCTCTCTCTCTCTCTCTCTCTCTCTCTCTCTCTCTCTCTCTCTCTCTCTCTCTCTCTCTCTCTCTCTCTCTCTCTCTCTCTCTCTCTCTCTCTCTCTCTCTCTCTCTCTCTCTCTCTCTCACTCACTCACTCACTCACTCACTCACTCACTCACTCACTGGTGCCGGTTTTAAGCAGTTTGCTATGCACTATACATGTTTTGAATAATAAATTCGTTCATGTATTAGAGGTACATCGTGTTTTTTTTCATGAAGTGTCCTAGTCATAATATTCGTATCTAGTATGAACGTTTTAATAGTTTCGGGATTTATTATGTATACAGGTCTACTTCAAAACTACTTGTTTTTTATTTTTTATTTTACAATGTAAACTATGTAGTGTTGAGAAGATAGGGCAGTGTCGAGTGGCAGGCCATTACCTGCGGCAAAGGGAGCAATGTTTATGTAATGAGCGTGTACTTTGGCGTCAAAGCCCTTTAACATACGTGACGTGAGTCCCGACCGGCCACGTGTCTACTTGGGCCTGTAATTAGTTATGTTAACTCTAGAGAACTCGTTATCGCGGGAAGGTAAAGTAAGCCAACAAGGTCCAAACATATTAACAAGATTAAGTAGAAATTCAGATTGGCACGATTGCTCCACTAGTTCCTAGGCTGTGTCATGTACTACCGTTTAACTGACCTGCTACATGCTACCTCCGTAGTCAACGTGGTGGAATAAAATAAGTAAGTAAGTAAGTGTACTACGTTTTAGGTACCGCTTAACAAATATTAACTGAAGTACTAAACTTAGTCCAAGTATTATACTGTAACAAAGTATTCAATATAAATCCACTATTGATAATTAGCCATAAATACTATGTCTATGCCAATAAAGATCGTAATACTTGCTTTCCCAGCACTAGACACGTGGAAACTCCGTGAAAAATACACGTGATGTGAAACTCCGTACAATTTATTGTAACTTATAGTTTCCTGTTACAAAAGACTTAAATGTTTCTTCCCTAGGGCATGTATTTCAATATATTCTGGAGTAGATATTCAAACTGTATTCCCTAGAGTGGTTTTCTCATGTAATCTACAATGAAAGTCTGTAGTTTCATGTAAATTTATATGTTTAGTAACGTTTCTCACCATTTTTGTGGTGGAATCAATGACGTCATGGGTGGACACCAAATTTGTGATGGTTACGTCATTCCATTCATATTTGGCAGTTTTCGTCATTGTTTACGTACTCAAACTAGCTATGATCGTCATTCTGCACATACTTGTTCTTGGTCAGTTCAAGGCAGTACTTGGCAATACTCATAATTTAGTTGTACTTAAGATATGATCGACAATCTGTACTTACTCCATGCACGTAATTTTGTAATACTTTAGACTCTTTAGAGAATTTTGTTAATCCGTACTTACTCGGTGATACTCGTTATTTTATTGTGCTTTTAAAGGGCTTCGTCAATTCCTATGTACTGTAGAGATATTCGTCAATGCCTACTTACTGGTGATGTTCGTAATTTCTTACGTTCTCTTTAACTGTTGGACAATCCCTATGTACTTGGTAACGTCCGCAATTTCCTACATAGGCCTACTGTGGAGATGTTCGTGAATCCGTACTTACTTAGTGATGTTCGTATTCTCCTACATACTGTAGAGATGTTCGTCAATCCCTACGTACTTGGTGACGTTCGTAATTTCCTACATACTGTGGAGATGTTCGTGAATCCGTACTTACTTTGTGATCTTCGTAATCTCCTACATACTCTATAACTGTTCGTCAATTCCTACGTACTTGGTGACGTTCGTAATTTCCTACATACTGTAGAGATGTTCGTGAATCCGTACTTACTTTGTGACGTTCGTAATTTCCTACATACTGTAGAGATGTTCGTGAATCCGTACTTACTTTGTGATGTTCGTAATCTCCTACATACTCTATAACTGTTCGTCAATTCCTACGTACTTGGTGACGTTCGTAATTTCCTACATACTGTGGAGATGTTCGTGAATCCGTACTTACTTTGTGATGTTCGTAATCTCCTACATACTCTATAACTGTTCGTCAATTCCTACGTACTTGGTGACGTTCGTAATTTCCTACATACTGTGGAGATGTTCGTGAATCCGTACTTACTTTGTGATGTTCGTAATCTCCTACATACTCTATAACTGTTCGTCAATTCCTACGTACTTGGTGACGTTCGTAATTTCCTACATACTGTGGAGATGTTCGTGAATCCGTACTTACTTTGTGATGTTCGTATTCTCCTACATACTGTAGAGATGTTCGTCAATCCATACGTACTTGGTGACGTTCCTAATTTCCTACATACTGTGGAGATGTTCGTGAATCCCTACTTACTTTGTGATGTTCGTAATTTCCTCCATACTCTATAACTGTTCGTCAATTCCTACGTACTTGGTGACGTTCGTAATTTCCTACATACTCTATAACTGTTCGTCAATTCCTACCTACTTGGTGACGTACGTCATTTCCTACATACTGTAGAGATGTTCGTGAATCTGTACTTACTTTGTGATGTTCGTAATTTCCTCCATACTCTATAATTGTTCGTCAATCCCTACGTACTTGGTGACGTACGTCATTTCCTACGTATTCGACAGATATTCGAAAATACGCACGTACTTGTGTATGCTCGTCATTACAGTACGCGAATGTTTGATGTGGAGACTTTGATGCAATATGTGTGACGCATGACGTCACTTTATAGTGATTTTCGTGCGCTTAACATGGTTTTATAGCCCATTCTCGTAAAGCTCTGTATTTTGGCTGGAGTCCACAGTATGTGTAAAAACACCTATGTTGGCTGTAAAGTTTATAGGCCTCTCAGTTACCAGACCCGTGTAAACCGGGCTCAACAATACAGGGCCAGCTTATGAAGGTACATTATGTAGAGCCTCTTAGTGCCACTTGTGACCTTTTACATGCTTTCCTCACAACTGTAACACTGTTGTGTATCTCATATCATTACAGTACAAAATAAGCGTGTGTTGCATATACGTACTGAGTATTGGGATATAATTTTCACAATGTACAATTAATTATCTATATTATCTATTCACAAGTAATTTTTAAGCTGTTATTTCCTAATACACAACTATATTTATATTGGCTCTTAACAATGTTATTTTTGCATATCTATTTAATATTGGTACTTAAGTGTGTTCGTCCGAGTGCCCAGTTTAGCGCTCTTAAGAATTTAGTTCTATATTTTATCGCAACTGCTGCTAAGAGTAGTAATGATCTTGACTTACTAACAAACAAGCAATGTATTCCCCTCCCCTCTCACCCCCTCATAACCCCCGTCTGCCCCGCTCCTTAAATTCGACAAATGGTCATAACTCCCTCATTTATAGTAAACTCTAGCAATGGATTTTATATATATTATTAATCTACTTTTTTAGCCAAAGATGATTATAACAACTTTCAACTCAAAATTTGAACAGTTATGATTTATAGAAAAATAATTGGTAAAAAAATATATATATTTTTTATATTTACTATATACTCGTACTAGGTACGTCACTATATTCTCAAAATGTTAATAAAAAATATACGGTTTGTTCACGAGTTATGCAGCGGTCAAAAAGACTAAATTAGTCACTTTGGTCAGCCATATCTGCGTAAAGAACGATTTTTACAATTTTTCCCGTAACATATTTATTACTTAGATGGATACTTATAATTTTATTCAATAACATTTCAAAAATAATTTTCGATCGAACGCCCTTAATTAAGAACGAGTGAAAATACAACGGTTTGATGTTATTACTTTTTTTAATATTCTGGTAAGAAAATATTAACATTAACATTGTATACTATTTTTTAATGTTAGGTTTACAATGTTAATACTGTATAAGATTGCTCTACTTTATCAATTTTTATTTTCAAGTTACTCTATCATAAACAGGGTGACAAGACGTTTGTCTCGTGTAGGTAGGGGTGGCAAATATTTTCAACATATATCAAACCAAATATAGATCTAACGATAATATTGAAAGAACAATATCGATATATCGGGTGACCGATATATCGAATTGTAAATGAGTTATCTGTTTAAAATTATGGACTAACTCTTATGTCATGTCCAAAAATACCCTCATGTTTTGCTGTCACTATTTAGAATAGCCTACTGAATGTAAAAATTAAATACATTTATCTACACGGACAAGTTGTGGTCTGTGAAATTGAATTAAATAAATTTAACATAAGAATAACTATTCCGGTGCCTTTAATTATAATGTTAATTATAAAATAATAATGTAATATTATTGTTATTTTTGTTTTCCACAATTAAAAATGCCTTTAGGCTTCTTATAAATACTAAAAATAAAACAAATTAAATCACTAAGGTATTCCAATAAGGCATTTTAAAGTCAGCGTTGTCAACTCACGCAGAACCTCATTTACCCGTTCCACCCGGTCTATAATAAACTAAATTTTAGTGCGTTAACCTCACGTACAAAAAACTAAATAAAGTTACTTTATTATTTAAATGCATGTTTAGTGCGCATAAGAGGCAATTCAAATGTGTTTTTTTAATCGATGATTTTGAGGAGAGAGAATAACGTCATTATATTATGATCGGACCAAAAGTATCTATATGTCCGATATTATCGAAAGAAAATATCGATACTAATATATCGATATATCGAAACATAATTATCAATATTTCCGATATATCGTTACCATTCCTACTTGTAGGAAACGACTCCTTCTTGAACATGGCTACAAAAACACGGAATTAACTATTTTGAATGATTATTAACAGTCATATTGACAAGTGATTTATCGTAACCGATTGTAACGTGTTACGAAAGTGTGGTTCTTGACATACACCAGGTTGATACGGTTGTTCCTTATCAACGAGGACTCCACATCCTTCCCATCCCATCTATTGTAAGCTTGACGTGTCAGGAAGACGCTCCTTGTTGCTTTGTCTTTAGAGCTTGGTCGATTTCATCGCTATGTCTCTCTAGCAAACAATTATAAATTATAAAAGTTGACGTCAATAAAGTATGGTTTACTTTTCACAATACTGTATATCCGATGTAAGGATCTTTTTAAGCTTTACTATCCAGGAAGACGTCATTGACTTATACGATGTAATGTCAATAGGATAACTTATGGAATTGAGTTTGAGTGAGGAATTGTTTTTGGAAGATAAAACACACATCGGAAGGATAACTTAAATAATACTGATTTATCATAATCGTAGGTCAAGGGGAGATACTTGTTACGTTATGTATTGTTGTATCGAAAGAAGGATAACTTACCGATCTATCTCAATCGTTGATAGAAAGAAGGATAACTTATCGATCTATCTCAATCGTTGATAGAAAGAAGGATAACTTATCGATCTATCTCAATCGTTGATAGAAAGGAGGTTAAGTTATTGATGTCATGATGTGATCTCAATCGTTGATCGAAAGTAGGTTAATTTGTTGATGTGATCTCAATCATAGGTCGAGAGGAGGATAAGTTATTGATGTGATCTCAATCGTTGATGGACGGGAGAAACTTTTTATTATATATCAATTGTAACAGATCAATATTTAAATTTCGTACATTTCCCTTGGATTTAATGCCCGAACTAGATTGCTACATAAAGTTCTGTAGAAGTATATGTTATAATATTTGATTTTAGTACAAAACAATAAAAATATTGTAAGTTTTCTTTACCCTCTGTTTATGTACGTGTATGTTTGACACATTGTCCATCGTCGACGGATATGTAAATTTACTCAGTACAAGTGAACGTTACACAACACAAACATATTACAATAAAATACACAAATATACTACAATACAAGTACAAAATTTACAACTATATCAAAATACAAGCACAAAATACACAAATATACTACAGTACAAATTGCATAAATATAGCACAATACAAGTACAAAATGCACAAATATACTTCAGTACAAATTGCACAAATACAACACAATACAAGTATAAAATGCACACATATGCTTTAGTACAAATAGCACAATACAAGTACAAAATGCACAAATATACTTCAGTGAAAATTGCACAAATACAACACAATACAAGTATAAAAAACACAAAATATTCTTCAGTACAAATTGAAGAAATATAGCACAATACATGTACAAAATGCACAAATATACTTAAATAAAAATTGCACAAATGTAGCACAATACGAGCCGAAGTTTTGATGAAATATTCAGGAAATATGTAAATTTCAATTTAAAATATTTCACTAAAAACCGCATGTCCCTAAATTTAATAGTTTTTTTAGTTATAACTTTTTTACGGGCAAAAACATTAAAAATGCAGTTTTTTAAGCTTTATTCTAACGATTTTGATAAAATTTTAGTAAAGATGCAAATTACAATGTACGTTTTTACGGGCAAAAACATTAAAAATGCAGTTTTTTAAGCTTTATTCTAACGATTTTGATAAAATTTTAGTAAAGATGCAAATTACAATGAAAATATTTTGGATACATTTTATTTATTAGTTACCACCCCACTAAGTTGGGGGCTAAAGGCCGGAGGTCGGAAGCCACAACTCAAGTTGTTGAATGTTGTTTACATACAATCTGACTATATGATTAGTTATCAGCTGTTTTCGAAGATTATTTTTTCATAATTTTATTTAATAAAATAAGTGTTGCGTCTGTACATTCCTTAGAAATTCAATTAATTTGACATCTGTTTTAGTAAACAGTCTGACATAACAAAGGGAAAGGGAGAAAGGTTGTGCTAGTTACTTGGTACCATTTATTTTATACTAGGGGACACCCCTCCATGCTTCGCGTGCCAACCCCGACTATCGCTGCGCTCGATACACTTCGGCCTCGGCATGCGACTTTGACTGCAAATAATAGTAGAATATCTGTTTAACGTAAAATTACAATATTAAATTATTTACAGAATTTCACTCACATTACTTGCGTTGCTATCTATTTATTAGTATAGGGTATTGCTTAGCTTATTTCAAACGTGTTTATTTCATGTGTGTGTTTTTTTAACAGCTGAAGATTAAACTCTTAATGCATCAACAGGGTAATGTCAAAAATATAAAATAAACATGTTTATTTACAAAACAGCCGTTATTAATTTACTAAAATCAACCCAATATTATTCTTATGGAAAAAAATAAATTTTGAGGGGATGTTTGTACTCATTAAGAATGGAATTTCGAAAAATCCTTTCTTAGTGGGCCCCTTCGAGACTAAAGCTAACTTCCTTTAAAATGTTGTGGAAATCCGTTCGGTGGTTTTTAAGATTTTGTGATCAGTGAGTGAGTGAATGAGTGGTATTTGAATTATATATATATATATATATATATATATATATATATATATATATATATATATATATATTTGGAGATAAGACTTTAACAAATAATGTAGAGGTATCGCCAAAGTTAGAGATTCAAGCACAATAACTCAGTTAAACGCCAATTACAGGGCCCCTCGTGCCCTAATAACCAACCGTGACAGTAGTTAGTGCTTGCGAAGATAATGATGGATATTAATTGGAAGAAGCTGCAAAGTTCGTCATTAATTAACCAACCAGATTGTAAACCGTTACAACACTCCCTCCCCCCAGGCTAGTACAATATGTAGGCTATAATTGATGAATTTACCGGGTGTTCGGGCTAGAGATATCAAAGAATAACCAACTCATACGATATGACAATGTAACTTTTATTTTAAAATGACTATGCTAACATGCTATAAACACAACTAAAATCGTAACTTAATTTAGTTAAGTTCAATATGATCACTAAAAGTAGCTCTCATGCGATCCTATCGGTAATCATTCTCTCCCGATATGTGTTTGTAAGCATTTCTGGCGTTATCCTTTCAACTGCAGCCGAAATGCTACGCCATAGTTCCCGTAAACTTTGTACTCTTGCCTGCTACATGAAATCTTTTATGAACCACCATGCAAAGAAATTTAAAGGGTTAAGATCTGGAGATTTAGCCGGTCATGCCAGGCCCTCTTCTACCGGTCCAACAACCAGACAATTGCTCATCCTGAACGACATTGTGGTAATGTGCCGGGAGCACCGTCTTGCTGGAAAATTGTTTGTTCTGGCGTTTGAGGAACTGCAAAGTTTTGTAACATGTCAAAATAAATGTCGCCTGTTTTTTGTTACTGCAACGTTCACAATGCCTAACCAACATTCTATTGCATTGTGCAACAGTCCCATCCAAACATTTACTTTTGAGGTGTCTCTTTCGTGCATTACTGAAGCATGCGGATATTTTTCGATCCTCAAATACGACAGTTTTTGTGGGTTTATTATGCCACATAGGTGAAAATTAGCCTCATTAACGAACAGTACATTTTGAAGAAATGTGGGATTTTCGTTCGTGCAACTCAACATATCGTTAGCAAATTAAAAAAAAAAAAAATGAAAACATTGTATTTTCCTTATCTCTTAGTTTTTTAAGCTTTATGTGTTAAAATTACCGTCAAACTTAATACACACAATCTAGGTTTTATTACTATCCATTTGTAGTTTAAATCGCTAACAAAAATAATACCCCTGATGGAGATATGTATTTGTTGATAACTCTAGCCTGGACAGCCGGTGTATATACGGGCGAGGGAGATGTTTTACCTTGCCTATTGGTACGTCCGGAGCGTACAAATACACTAACTCATTCCTGTCAGTAATGGCTATTTGAAAGATGCTAAGTAAATCATTTTTATAAAACTATTCACAATGCTTTTATGTATTATAAATCTACCAACTTGTGCTCATAATATGTAAGCGATCGATTTAAATATCTTTCTAATATATTGTTAACATGAGCTCGTTTGAACTCAAAAAGTATATTTGGAATTGTATTCTCAAAACGGCCAGCCTGCGGAGGATATCTAATGTTCCCTATGTTTAAATATACTATGTTTTAAATGTAATTGGTTTATGTATAAACAAAGGAAAAATAAATATGTTCTATTCTATATATAGATATCAGTTTTACTATTGGTTTTATATACACACAGGAATTTGTATACTCAATTTTAAGTGTTTGTATTTAATAATCAGCTGTTTTGTGGTCCAGTATTGGAGCGCTAGTGTAGTCCTACGTAAATTTGATGCAGTTTGAACCAACCGTAGTAGCAGATCTCTGATAATAATTATATTACTTGCTCAGAAATTCCTATTAAATGATACGTTTATTTGTAAATAATACGAGAGTTGTACAAATATGTAATGCAACCATCAATCACACCACAACCACATTAAAAAATAATTTTCCGCTAGATCCTAGTACTATGGAGAGAGGAGCAGTTGTTTTGAAAATTCAACCGAGATACAGAAGAGCAACCTAGTGTTATTTTAATATCCCAACAGCTCAGAGGAACGTCAATTTAAGTATACATTCAAAGAGAATTTATTCAGTAATAAGTTGGTAGTTCATTATTTTAAAAAGAATAAAATCGCTCAGTGATTTAGTTTCCTTCGCTTATGACACTAAAATAAAGTATACAATTGGTGAATTAAATTATTCCTTTGGCTGTTTGTTTGTATTTCAGTCATTATATATTATCTTATTAATTTCAGGCATTCTTAATTTTTTGAACGAATAATACTTTGTATTTAGAACATTTGATCGAATTATTTTCAATAATCCGTTAGCCTTATGATAGCGTTTGTTTATTACTCCTTTTTCAATAATAAATTAGGAGCCATAAAAAGCTCGAGGTAGTTAAAGTTGTCGTGTGCCATAAGAACGGTACTTCATTACTATAGTAACCACAGCACCTGACCTACCCACCCACGCAAGTACGTAGACCACGACCTGCCCACCCACTCACCACCCATACACGTACAGTTAGGTTAGATTTCAACTGAAAGGTCACTATAAATAATGTCAAACTTAGGAAGATTGCTTCCATATTTATTTGTTCTAGCAGCAGAGAGATGTGTAACCTGCCATAGCCTACATGTGTTTGAACATGATTGTTTCATTTCAAGGCTAAGCCATTTCATTTATTCATTATATATTTAATTCTATGTTATTTATTATTTTACGATTGGTTTTCCTTTTTTGTGTCTATCGTAAACTACGTTGTGCCAGAATATTTTAGGTCTTTATTTTTACGTTACAATTGTATTGTGATTGCGTGTTGATTGGCCTATTTAACACTAACGATGCGGTTATATGTGTCCAACGAGGAAGTCGGTGAGTTTAGACTTCGTCACTTGGTAAAATCAAACATATTCATGTGGTCGTGAATTTGGATTTTGACGGTAAGCGTAGTAAGGATTCGGATGCAGTTGAGATGGGTTGAATAGCTTTGGGTGTGGAACAATACTGAACGGAGTTTTTGAAAGAGGACTTTTTAATATAATAATCTACTAAAGCAATGGATTTTGGCGTACTACTTAGAGAAGGCTGTCTTTATATTTAACCACAACATACTTGGAAAACTAAGCATCTTGTTTCAACCAATAACGGATTTATACAATGTTGTAAACAAAAGAAGCTTTTTAATTCGTTACAAAACTAGGCGTGGGTGAGTGACGATGTATGCAGTTGATCGTGGTACAAAACACTGGGCGTGGGCGAGAGAGTGAGTGAGTGAATTGTTGTACTTTCGTCTCGACGGTCCAACACAATGACGATGTAGGCCTATGCAGTTGATCGTGGTACAAAACACTGTGCGTGGGCGAGAGTGTGAGTGAGTGAATTGTTGTACTTTCGTCTCGACGGTCCAACACAATGACGTTGTATGCATTTGATCGTGGTACAAAACACTGGGCGTGGGCGAGAGAGTGAGTGAATTGTTGTACTTTCGTCTCGACGGTCCAACACAATGACGATGTAGGCCTATGCAGTTGATTGTGGTACAAAACACTGTGCGTGGGCGAGAGTGTGAGTGAGTGAATTGTTGTACTTTCGTCTCGACGGTCCAACACAATGACGTTGTATGCATTTGATCGTGGTACAAAACACTGGGCGTGGGCGAGAGTGTGAGAGAGTGAATTGTACTTTCGTCTCGACGGTCCAACACAATGACGATGTATGCAGTTGATCGTGGTACAGAACACTGGCGTGGGTGAGTGACGATGTATGCAGTTGATCGTGGTACAGAACACGGCGTGGGCGAGAGTGTGAGTGAGTGAAATGTTGTACTTTCGTCTCGACGGTCCAACACAATGACGATGTATGCAGTTGATCGTGGTACAAAACACTGGGCGTGGGAGAAAGTGTGAGTGAGTGAATTTTTTTTCGTCTCGACAGTCCAGCACAAAGACAGACGTATGCAATGTTGTGAACAGAAAAACTGAGTTGATCGTGATACAAAACGAGTAGCGTGGATAAAAGAATAAGTGAGTGTATTGTCTGGACGAGCCAGGTTTACTGTTATAAATCGATGCCGTTTTGCGTCTAGTACTGTTGTCTGGTAGTGGGCGAGGAGTGGTGGCTGGGTAGGTAGGGGTGGCCGGCTACGTTACAGTTACTACGGAACCGAGCCATCGATGCACATTTTCACTTGGAATTGAAGAACAGTCGAGTAGATCATATCACCCACTCATTCCACTTTATTTCTGGAGTTTCAAATGTGTTCGTGCTGTTTTTTATAAAGACTGGTGGCTTAATAACCTTTTGGTTGAAACTGTTCGTCAGTCAATCGAAATATTAACTAAAAATTTCGTGGGCTGATTTTATTTACTTTTTACAAATTTGTATCATAGTTATCGTACAAGTTTAGTGAGCATTGATACGAAATAAAAACACCAGATAGTTCAATTTTGTCTTCAATGGACCCTGTAGTTATAGGTTTATTTGTGAAGCTACCATAAATAATAGACGCCTATCTCGGACTGATTTTGGCCAGATTCTCAAGTTCGTGACGAACTGAGAATGAAAATGGCTACGGAAAAAAGTTATAGTTTTAGTTTTTACAACGTTCCGATATTTTTTCGGGGCTTTACATGGATAGTTGTAGAAAAATATGTTGCGAGATTTTGTTGGATATGAAAATAATAAGCATCATGATAGTCATTATAGTGCAGCGGAAAAGTAAGTCGTCAACGTTTGTAAGGGGAAAAGTAAGTCGTCAACGTTTGTAAGGGGAAAAGTAAGTCGTCAACGTATGTAAGGGGAAAAGTAAGTCGTCAACGTTTGTAAGGGGAAAAGTAAGTCGTCAACGTTTGTAAGGGGAAAAGTAAGTCGTCAACGTATGTAAGGGGAAAAGTAAGTCGTCAACGTTTGTAAGGGGAAAAGTAAGTCGTCAACGTATGTAAGGGGAAAAGTAAGTCGTCAACGTATGTAAGGGGAAAAGTAAGTCGTCAACGTTTGTAAGGGGAAAAGTAAGTCGTCAACGTTTGTAAGGGGAAAAGAAAGTCGTCAACGTTTGTAAGGGGAAAAGTAAGTCGTCAACGTATGTAAGGGGAAAAGTAAGTCGTCAACGTTTGTAAGGGGAAAAGTAAGTCGTCAACGTATGTAAGGGGAAAAGTAAGTCGTCAACGTTTGTAAGGGGAAAAGTAAGTCGTCAACGTTTGTAAGGGGAAAAGTAAGTCGTCAACGTTTGTAAGGGGAAAAGTAAGTCGTCAACGTATGTAAGGGGAAAAGTAAGTCGTCAACGTTTGTAAGGGGAAAAGTAAGTCGTCAACGTATGTAAGGGGAAAAGTAAGTCGTCAACGTATGTAAGGGGAAAAGTAAGTCGTCAACGTTTGTAAGGGGAAAAGTAAGTCGTCAACGTTTGTAAGGGGAAAAGAAAGTCGTCAACGTTTGTAAGGGGAAAAGTAAGTCGTCAACGTATGTAAGGGGAAAAGTAAGTCGTCAACGTTTGTAAGGGGAAAAGTAAGTCGTCAACGTTTGTAAGGGGAAAAGTAAGACGTCAACGTTTGTAAGGAGAAAAGTAAGTCGTCAACGTTTGTAAGGGGAAAAGTAAGTCGTCAACGTTTGTAAGGGGAAAAGTAAGTCGTCAACGTATGTAAGGGGAAAAGTAAGTCGTCAACGTTTGTAAGGGGAAAAGTAAGTCGTCAACGTTTGTAAGGGGAAAAGTAAGTCGTCAACGTATGTAAGGGGAAAAGTAAGCCGTCAACGTTTGTAAGGGGAAAAGTAAGTCGTCAACGTATGTAAGGGGAAAAGTAAGTCGTCAACGTATGTAAGGGGAAAAGTAAGTCGTCAACGTTTGTAAGGGGAAAAGTAAGTCGTCAACGTTTGTAAGGGGAAAAGAAAGTCGTCAACGTTTGTAAGGGGAAAAGTAAGTCGTCAACGTATGTAAGGGGAAAAGTAAGTCGTCAACGTTTGTAAGGGGAAAAGTAAGTCGTCAACGTATGTAAGGGGAAAAGTAAGTCGTCAACGTTTGTAAGGGGAAAAGTAAGTCGTCAACGTTTGTAAGGGGAAAAGTAAGTCGTCAACGTTTGTAAGGGGAAAAGTAAGTCGTCAACGTTTGTAAGGGGAAAAGTAAGTCGTCAACGTTTGTAAGGGGAAAAGTAAGTCGTCAACGTTTGTAAGGGGAAAAGTAAGTCGTCAAAGTTTGTAAGGGGAAAAGTAAGTCGTCAACGTTTGTAAGGGGAAAAGTAAGTCGTCAACGTTTGTAAGGGGAAAAGTAAGTCGTCAACGTTTGTAAGGGGAAAAGTAAGTCGTCAACGTTTGTAAGGGAAAAGTAATTCGTCAACGTTTGTAAGGGAAAAGTAAGTCGTCAACGTTTGTAAGGGGAAAAGTAAGTCGTCAACGTTTGTAAGGGAAAAAGTAAGTCGTCAAAGTTTGTAAGGGAAAAAGTAAGTCGTCAACGTTTGTAGGGGAAAACTGAAATATTAGTCAACGTTTGTAAGGGGAAAAGTAAGTCGTCAACGTTTGTAAGGGGAAAAGTAAGTCGTCAACGTTTGTAAGGGGTAAAGTATGTCGTCCACGTTTGTAAGGGGAAAAGTAAGTCGTCAACGTTTGTAAGGGAAAAAGTAAGTCGTCAACGTTTGTAAGGGGAAAAGTAAGTCGTCAACGTTTGTAAGGGAAAAAGTAAGTCGTCAACGTTTGTAAGGGGAAAAGTAAGTCGTCAACGTTTGTAAGGGAAAAAGTAAGTCGTCAAAGTTTGTAAGGGGAAAAGTAAGTCGTCAACGTTTGTAAGGGAAAAAGTAAGTCGTCAACGTTTGTAAGGGAAAAAGTAAGTCGTCAACGTTTGTAAGGGGAAAAGTAAGTCGTCAACGTTTGTAAGGGAAAAAGTAAGTCGTCAACGTTTGTAAGGGAAAAAGTAAGTCGTCAACGTTTGTAAGGGGAAAAGAAAGTCGTCAACGTTTGTAAGGGAAAAAGTAAGTCGTCAACGTTTGTAAGGGGAAAAGTAAGTCGTCAACGTTTGTAAGGGAAAAAGTAAGTCGTCAACGTTTGTAGGGGAAAACTGAAATATTAGATATGATGGTCGTGAGTAAGCTGTTTTAGGATGTAGACGTTGGGCCGTCGACGCTTATGATTCCAGTGTATTTGGGAAAGAGAAGGCCTTATTTGTAAAATTCATTGGTCTCCCGTGAGTGAGGAAAGTTTTACTGTATTTTATTGGTATATATGTTGGCCATCTACGTTATTTGTTCGATGGAAGAAGATATGGAATTCCAGAGTCATGTTATTTTGACTACTTATTTTTATTAATTAATAATGTGCATATTATATAAATTCTTTTGATTCGATGATACGACAATTGGTATAACATTCATTCTCGTGTCACGGCATGATGGGTGGTTTAGACGGCCAGTTAAGGGAGCGAATGGGGTCAGGATGTATGCTGGATGGAGGGTGCCAAGATTATCTGCAAAGAATAAATTACTTTTTATCGTTTTGGAGACAGTGAAGTCATTCTCTGGGAGGGTGGGAGGTTCTTTTAAGAGTCTGCAGAGGCTGTCGACCACGTTGGTTTTATACCATAAGAACAATGTTATTTATTTGCAAATCCATATTTATTCGTTATTTATTGACCAAAAGCTGTGTATGAAGTACAATTTTAAACGTTATCATATTGCGAATTGGGTTTGCTTTTGATATTTTGAATAAATACGCCTAGTTTTAAACACTAGGTGAAAATAAAAATGTCAAACTATAAAGATTTTTTAATAAGTAATACCAACGCGCTATTTCATTCCTGATAAAATGCAAATTATTTGAGAAAACCCGTTTGAAAATAACTGTTTAAATTTGGATACGCGTGATTGTATGTCCGGTTCGAAAATAACATTGTTCTTATAGGATTAAAACCAACATAGCCAATATCCTCTGCACTCTTAAGATATCTCCACGGAAGGCGGGAGGCCTCCTAAAGATGTCCCCCCCAAGGAGAGTTGGAGGTCTCCTCAAGACGTCTCCAGGAAGGTGGGAAGTCCCGTCAAGACGTCCAATGGGAGGTTGGAGACCTGAAGACGTCCCCACGGAAGATAGAATGTCTCCCCTCATGACGTCCCCAAGAAGGTGGGAAGTCCCATAAGACGTCCCAAGGGAGGTTAGAGATCTCAAGACGTCCCCACGGAAGGTAGGATGTCTCCTTAAGACGTCCCGAAAGAGGGTTGGAGGTCTCATCAAGACGTCTCCAGGGAAGGTTGGAGATCTCCTCCAGATGTCCTCAGTGAAAGCAGGAGGTCCCCTTAAGACGTTTTTAGAGAGGACAGGGAGCTCTATTCAATAGGGCTTCAGGAAGAATGGGTATTTCCCATTAGACGTTTTCAGAGACGGTAGGAGCTCTCTTCAATCCAACCTCAGGGAGAGTGGGTATTCCCCTTTAGACGTTTTCAGAGACGGTAGGAGCTCTCTTCAATACAACCTCAGGGAGAGTGGGTATTCCCCTTTAGACGTTTTCAGAGACGGTAGGAGCTCTCTTCAATGCAACCTCAGGGAGGTTGAGTGGTTTCCTCAAAACATTCTTTGGGTGGATGTGAGATCTCCTCAAGATGTCCTCAGGCAGGGTAGGGTCCTCTCAAGATATTCGCTGCCAAGGTGGAAGGTCTCCTCAATACATTCGCTGCCAGGGAAGAAGATTATTTTCGCTGTCATTCTTATATCAAATTTTTAAAATCAGTTTAGAAACCTCTATGTTTATTTGTATTTAAAACCCAAGTGACTGTAGTATAGTTCATTAGGTTTAATGCCATAGGGGCTAACGAGTTTTTTTATCGTAACGGACGATAAGCACGAGAAACACCAGCAGGTGCCAGCCCGGAGACATGGCATTTTACTACATCTCAATAAAATGCATTATTGTCTTTAATTGTTACTAATAATCTGTCTAACTTTTGAACTTGTTTTGTCGATTGTATATTGTTTATTAAAATTAAGTGTCTCCACAGGTATGTTGTTGTATCAATATGAGACAAATTATCAAGTCACATACACATCGAAAACTTAATCTTAAATCAAAGTATTTATTATAGTTTTATTTGCTTCGATGGTTCCTGTCGATTAATAAGTAATATTTGAATTGATAGAACAAGGTAAGTAGAATAAAGATCACAGTAATTTCCTGTAAGGCTTTTATTAATTTTTTTGGGACAACGCTTGCGGTTAAATTTGTCTAACTATATCTAGGCAAGGTAAAACATTTAATTTAATATTTTGATCACTTTTAAATTTTTATATTGTTTAAGTAATATTTACGATCTCGTTGTAATGTGTTTGACTGTTAAATTTGTTGTTACATTTCCAACTCGTATGGTGTTTTAAAAAACAAATTGTGCTTAATCGGATTATGCCGTATGGAAACTTTGGGGAATTCACTTTTGTCGTAGCAAGGTCTTCTACGTGTTTTATTTTTTATAAGGTAAAGAAAGGGACGATGATTTGGCCACGGCTTTTGCATTGTTGAGTCGAATCCATTCTGCAGTACCGTGCTGCAGTAGCGGACCTGCGGACGCGTGTAACAATCCATTTCCACGCCCCCCACCCTCACACTTACAACCGTCACTGCATGCGGGCAACGGCGGGCATATAATTCAAAATCTTCGAAACATTTATGACAGCAGTTCTTTTTAAAACACTGTATACGCATTTTAGACGCATCACGTGGGTGGAATCCGAATCATAGACCAGGTGATGAAACATGTGCCATGTTAATGCAAATTTTGTGCGTGTAAACTTTAAAACGTACTCAGTTTGACACATTCACGTATCTATTTCGCCTTTTGAAATTGTCGATAGTTGTAGGTAGTTCATCTGTTAAGTAGCCCAACAATATTTCTTGTTAGGCTACACATGGATTCCAAATAAAGAGGAGGGGAGAAAAGATATTATTATTATGAGTAGAAGATTTATAATATAAAAAGATGTACCTTAAATATTGGTTGCTGAACTCTCACCCCTGTGATCTACAGCTACGGTATGTTAGCTGACAACCAAAATCTGCTAATATTTGGCAGAATATAAATCTTATGTATTGGTAGAAATTAATTGGTTTTTGTACTGCTGACCTATTTCTTCTTTTACGTATAAATGATATTCTTTAAACCATCTTTAGTCTTAAAAGACATTCGAACTATTTTTTTCAATTAATATTTATGGTTTGTTTATTAGGTACTTAAATGTTACAAACAACATTTTTCATGCTCAATAAACCTCATAATCGATAGTTTGCGCATTCTTGCTATTACTTACTACGTAGAATCGCCATTTTATTTGGGCAAATTCAATACGTTTAAGAATTTTGAAA
The DNA here is from genome assembly GCA_035578905.1 of Stictocephala bisonia. Taxonomy (NCBI): domain Eukaryota; kingdom Metazoa; phylum Arthropoda; class Insecta; order Hemiptera; family Membracidae; genus Stictocephala; species Stictocephala bisonia. Next base: position 4,275,129 of record JAQJVL010000021.1, read on the forward strand.
TAACAAAATAATAAAATATTAACACGCCAATAAGAGTTATTGAGACATTAATCTTAACCCGAAAATGGTTAGAAAGGTTAAGTTTTTCCTCAATATTAATTTTGATTTATTAAAAAATTAGCTATAAAATTAGTCGAAACTTGTGAAACATATCACTTTGTAATGTAAATATGTTAATTAGCACGGTTAATGATAAGGAGGGATGTTGGGAAGTCTGAACAGGAAAGTACATGTTGGTGTCGGTTCTGTGAAGTCGATTCAGACTTTTTTCCACTTTTTTTATTAATCAGAGTGGAAATTCGAAACTTTTATAAAATCCATATGTATAGGGCGCCTACGTACTGGAACAATGATTTGTCATTTCACACTAATGGGGAACGTCTTTTTGAGGGTATAGTCAATATTGTTTATGGAATCCTATACCTTGTGATACATCACTTTATTAACGATTTATGTCAACAGGTCGTCTCCGTGAAATGTCAATACCTATCGATTTTGTAAAAGTTTCGAATTTCTATTTCGATTAGTAAAGAAAATTTGGGGTGTTACATACTCTGTTCATGTTACATACCCTGTTCATAGCTTGTTAATATAACACGAAGACATTTCAACCGATACCGTAATAGAATAGTCTGTTAAGGAATGTTATTCTGAATTAATTTTAATTTCAGAATAAACATGTTTCCAAGGGTTCAAAACATTCAATAAAAACAATCTGGCAATTGCGCACAATCGAATAGTCAACCCAAATGTTAGTGCAGATTAAGTGGATTATTTTAGGTACCGATCTGATAACAGTGATAGCTGAAGGGGATCAGAGCTACTAGTAGCCAAAAACTCAGGACATAGTAGTGTATCGTGTATCGAAATGATGGCTGTAGGGATATGATGGGCAAACAACCATTTCCACGGCGATGACTCGAACAGAGCTTCGTGAAAGCTCGTTTGGTGGCTATAGTGAGCGTTAATCTAGCTTGAACTCAGAACTACTAGTAGCCGACAACTCAGGACATAGTAGTGTATCGCGTATAGAAATGATGGCTGTAGGGATATGATGGGCATACAACCATTTCCACGGCGATGACTCGAACAGAGCTTCGTGAAAGCTCGTTTGGTGGCTATAGTGAGCGTTAATCTAGCTTGAACTCAGAACTACTAGTAGCCGACAACTCAGGACATAGTAGTGTATCGTGTATAGAAATGATGGCTGTAGGGATATGATGGGCAAACAACCATTTCCACGGCGATGACTCGAACAGAGCTTCGTGAAAGCTCGTTTGGTGGCTATAGTGAGCGTTAATCTAGCTTGAACTCAGAACTACTAGTAGCCGACAACTCAGGACAAAGTAGTGTATCGTGTATCGAAATGATGGCCGTAGGGATATGATGGGCAAACAACCATTTCCATGGCGATGACTCGAACAGAACTTCGTGAAAGCTCGTTTGGTGGCTATAGTGAGCGTTAATCTAGCTTGAACTCAGAACTACTAGTAGCCGACAACTCAGGACATAGTAGTGTATCGCGTATAGAAATGATGGCTGTAGGGATATGATGGGCAAACAACCATTTCCACGGCGATGACTCGAACAGAGCTTCGTGAAAGCTCGTTTGGTGGCTATAGTGAGCGTTAATCTAGCTTGAACTCAGAACTACTAGTAGCCGACAACTCAGGACATAGTAGTGTATCGCGTATAGAAATGATGGCTGTAGGGATATGATGGGCAAACAACCATTTCCACGGCGATGACTCGAACAGAGCTTCGTGAAAGCTCGTTTGGTGGCTATAGTGAGCGTTAATCTAGCTTGAACTCAGAACTACTAGTAGCCGACAACTCAGGACATAGTAGTGTATCGTGTATCGAAATGATGGCTGTAGGGATATGATGGGCAAACAACCATTTCCACGGCGATGACTCGAACAGAACTTCGTGAAAGCTCGTTTGGTGGCTATAGTGAGCGTTAATCTAACTTGAACTCAGAACTACTAGTAGCCGACAACTCAGGACATAGTAGTGTATCGTGTATAGAAATGATGGCTGTAGGGATATGATGGGCAAACAACCATTTCCACGGCGATGACTCGAACAGAGCTTCGTGAAAGCTCGTTTGGTGGCTATAGTGAGCGTTAATCTAACTTGAACTCAGAACTACTAGTAGCCGACAACTCAGGACATAGTAGTGTATCGTGTATCGAAATGGTGGCTAAAGGGATATGATGGGCAAACAACCATTTCCATGGCGATGACTCGAACAGAGCTTCGTGAAAGCTCGTTTGGTGGCTATAGTGAGCGTTAATCTAGCTTGAACTCAGAACTACTAGTAGCCGACAACTCAGGACATAGTAGTGTATCGTGTATCGAAATGATGGCCGTAGGGATATGATGGGCAAACAACCATTTCCATGGCGATGACTCGAACAGAACTTCGTGAAAGCTCGTTTGGTGGCTATAGTGAGCGTTAATCTAGCTTGAACTCAGAACTGCTAGTAGCCGACAACTCAGGACATAGTAGTGTATCGTTATCGAAATGATGGCTGTAGGGATATGATGGGCAAACAACCATTTCCATGGCGATGACTCGAACAGAACTTCGTGAAAGCTCGTTTGGTGGCTATAGTGAGCGTTAATCTAGCTTGAACTCAGAACTAGCTTAAAAACTCAGGACATATCAGCGTATGAGCGCGGGAACGAATTTCAGCCATAAGCCTACAACCTAGTGCAGATGTAGAGTATTGGATATCGATTTGATGGCATTAGGCGATATGTGAGATGTACAACGCTATCTATGGTAATGACTTGTATAGTGTGGTGTTGGTAAACACTGGTGCATACCCTTACAGTGGAACTTCAATTACTGTGTTAACGAAAATGCATTTTGTAATTTAAATCTTATGTTATGTGAAATTTCAAGTGTACATTTGAATCGCGTTCAGGCCATTGCGCCAGTTTGTCAATCGCAATAGTAGTATATTAAAAAAAAGAAAAAAAAAAAAAAAAAAAAAAATAGATCATTAATTCAAAATTGCCATTAAGAAAAAATTTTACAAACGTTGATAAATCCCAATAGAATTTAAAATTATGTATCGTCGTCGCATATTCTAGTCGATTAACACATTCAATTTAGTATGGCTTGTCCTAACTCTATTCGGTCATTACAAGTCTTTTAAATATTCAAAATTAAATTACTTTTAGTAAATAAATTAATTCATGTTTAGGGTCTCTTAGCGGTGGTTGCTCCCCCAAACAATAAGACATTAAATCAAATATTGGAACCCTGTTTGTATACATAACCCGTAGAATGTTATTTCAGTGTATAAATAATTACATCCTGCATGTTTCATGAAGGCTTTGAGAAAATCGCTCAAAACTTCCTGTGTCAACTTTGGATGTTGGAAATAAGTTTGTTGTTTTACTTTTTTGTCAGTAAATAGTTCAGTTTACTTTTTGTTGCAGGGACAACATTGCATTGTATTGCAAGCGTTGCCGTTCTTATAATGGTGTCATTCACAGATATACGATCTTCACTCACATTATTAGCCAGATCGTGCAGCTTGGGGAATACCGCAAGCGCTATATGGGTTACGTTCTAAGATGTTGACCTTGTCCTATTCACACTGCCGCTGTCTGGTGCGGGGGTGACGGCTCCTCCAGGGCCGTCGTGTGCGAGCATCAGCTCAAGGCTGTTAACCTCTTACGAACACTTAAACTCAGTGAATGCACATTGACAGTCAGTTAACGCAGCTAGGGCAATACCGTATTCGTTATATAGGTTACGTCCTAACATTCACACTGCCGCTGTCTGATGCGGGGGTGACGGCTCCTCCAGGGCCGTCGTGTGCGAGCATCAGCTCAAGGCTGTTAACCTCTTACGAACACTTAAACTCAGTGAATTCACATTGACAGTCAGTTAACGCAGCTAGGGCAATACCGTATTCGTTATATGGGTTACGTCCTAACATTCACACTGCTGCTGTGTGGTGAGGGGGTGGGCTATCGAACCGAAGCGTGGGCAAGATACATGTACTGTAATACACCCTTTATTTCGTATCGAAACGTGGGAAGGAGCTATGTACATATTAACATGCGTTTATTTCGTCCCGAAGCCTGAATAAGACCCATTTACGATTATACTCCATTTACTTCGTACCGAAGTGTGGGCAAGATCCTTACACTGTTGTACATCCGTTTATTTCGTACCGAAGTGTAGGCAATATCCATACACTGTTGTACATCCGTTTATTTCTTACCGAAGCGTAGGCAAGATCCATACACTGATGTACATCCGTTTATTTCGTACCGAAGCGTAGGCAAGATCCATACACTGTCGCACATCCGTTTATTTCGTACCGAAGCGTAGGCAAGATCCATACACTGTTGTATATCCGTTTATTTCTTACTGAAGCGCATGCAAGACCCATATACTGGTATACATCGGTTTATTTTGTACTGAAACACAGGCAAGACCCATATACTGCTGTACATCCGTTTATTTCGTTCTAAAGCGTGAGCAATGCCCATATACTGTTGTAAATCTGTTTATTTCGTAAAGAAGCGTGAAAAAGACCCATATACCGTTGTACATCCGTTTATTTCGTACTGAAGCACAAGCAAGACCCTTATACTGCAGTACATCCGTTTATTTCGTACTGAAGCGCAGGCAAGACCCATATACTGCTGCACGTTTATTTCGTTTTGAAGCGTGGGCAAGGCCCATATACTATTGTACATCTGTTTATTTTGTACTGAAGCGTTGACAAGACCCATATACTGCAGTTCATCCGTTTATTTCGTACTGAAGCGAAGGCAAGACCCATATATTGCTGTACATCCTTGCATTTCGTTCTGAAACGTGAGTAAGGCTCATATACTGTAGTACATCTGTTTATTTCGTACCGAAGCGTAGGCAAGACCCATATACTGCAGTACATGCGTTTATTTCGTACCGAGACGTGGGCAAGGCCCATATACTGTTGTACATCTATTTATTTTGTACTGAAGCGTAGGCAAGATCCATATACTGCAGTACATGCGTTTATTTCGTACCGAGACGTGGGCAAGGCCCATATACTGTAGTACATCTGTTTATTTCGTACCGAAGCGTAGGTAAGACCCATATATTGTTGTACATCTGTTTATTTCGTACCGAGACGTGGGCAAGGCCCATATACTGTTGTACATCTGTTAATTTTGTACTGAAGCGTGAGCAAGACCCATATACTGTAGTTCATCCGTTTATTTCGTACTGAAGCGCAGGCAAGACCCATATATTGCTGTACATCCGTTTATTTCGTTCTGAAGCGTGGGCAAGGCCCATATACTGTTGTACATCCGTTTATTTCGTTCTGAAGCACAGGCAAGACCCTTATACTGCAGTACATCCATTTATTTCGTACTGAAGCGCAGGCAAGACCCATATACTGCTGCACGTTTATTTCGTTCTGAAGCGTGGGCAAGGCCCATATACTATTGTACATCTGTTTATTTTGTACTGAAGCGTGGGAAAAACCCATATACTGTAGTTCATCCGTTTATTTCGTACTGAAGCGCAGGCAAGACCCATAAACTGCTGCACGTTTATTTCGTTCTGAAGCGTGGGCAAGGCCCATATACTATTGTACATCTGTTTATTTTGTACTGAAGCGTGGGAAAGACCCATATACTGTAGTTCATCCGTTTATTTCGTACTGAACCGCAGGCAAGACCCATATATTGCTGTTTATCCGTTTATTTCGTTCTGAAGCGTGGACAAGGCCCATATACTGTTGTACATCTGTTTATTTTGTACTGAAGCGAAGGCAAGACCCATATATTGCTGTACATCCTTGCATTTCGTTCTGAAACGTGAGTAAGGCTCATATACTTTAGTACATCTGTTTATTTCGTACCGAAGCGTAGGCAAGACTCATATACTGCAGTACATGCGTTTATTTCGTACCGAGACGTGGGCAAGGCCCATATATTGCTGTACATCCGTGCATTTCGTTCTGAAACGTGAGTAAGGCTCATATACTGTAGTACATCTGTTTATTTCGTACCGAAGCGTAGGCAAGACCCATATACTGCAGTACATGCGTTAATTTCGTACCGAGACGTGGGCAAGGCCCATATACTGCAGTACATGCGTTAATTTCGTACCGAGACGTGGGCAAGGCCCATATACTGTTATACATCCTTTTATTTCGTATTGAAACGTGGGAAAGACCTATGTATCGATGTATCTACTCTAACTGATAGAGTAGTATCAGAGATGAAGTACATCGTTGAAATTAACATGCGTTTATTTTGTACCGAAGCCTGGATAAGACCCATTTACGGTTATACACCTTTTTATTTCGTTCGTTTAATTTATTTATATCTATCTTACTCGTGCTTTGATAGCGCTTATTGACTTTTTTTCAACTCGTATCGATATCGGATTGCTCTCATTGCATATACTCGTAGAATATTGTGTAGACAATGTTTGTTATAAATTCAATTTATAATTCTGATTGATATTAAATGTTTGTGTTATGTTTAAACAGCGTAGCATGTTACCTATTGATGCGGTCGTCGGGGCTTGTTATCTGCTATCGTAGGGGTGGTTAGGACATTATCGACGATGGGGTTGGGCGTGCGCGAGCCTCCACAGGTGGTGTCGGCCCAGTCTGAGACCAGCTCGCCCGCCCCTCGGCACGGTACGTCAATCCCCCGCACCTTCCTACTTTTTACTTTTATTACGAACATTTCCTTATTGTTATTGAAATGCGAACCGCTTTTAGACTTCCATATATCAGTTTCTGTTTGAGTTGGACTTCTCGTTAGTTTTTATGCAATCATTTTATTATTAATATTGTCGTGTTTTTAATAAATAGTACCATGAAACTTTTAGTGATGATACTTTTTTTACTAACTATTTTGAAGACTGGAAACCACAATTAACATATTTTGGCTATCGAAAGTGTCGCATTCGCTCTCCCAGCCCAACCGCAATTAATTGTGTTAAAAGACAGTTTAAAATAAAGTCCAACTAAAAAATTATTTGATGTAATAGCTAATTTGTTGATTTAAAAAAAATAATCTGTAATTTTGAATAGTATACAATATAATATGTATAGTTAACAGTTTATTCTATTTTTACTTATTTTATTACTTTTTAAAATTATTATATAATAATACAACCAAACCAAATTATTTTTGTTACATTTGAAAAGTCTTCTATTTTTTCAACTAGCTAAACTTTAGGAGTGGTTATGGAGTGTACTATTGAATGTTGAATGTTCTTGATAAATTGAATGAAACTGAGAAATGAGCAGTCGATATAAACATTTATAACAAGTCTCTGAAACGTCATCTCATAGACCAATGACACTTCTGTACTCTGTAGAAGATTTGTCAAATCATCTTCATCCAATAACCAGTTCCAGAAACGTGCTCCTACCTTGACAACATATGCCTCTACATGACATAATACCCTCCTTTATCCTTTTTACACACCAAAATATTTAAACCTATCTGTTTCTAAGTTATTTGTTATCCTAATTTTACTTCCTAGGAATACATCCTGCTTTGGTAGGGATACCACAGTAGTAATAATTATAGTAACATGCCTAAATTTTATATATAACTTTGCCAGTCACGTCCGTGTTCTAGCTCTATACAGGGTGAGTTTTAAGTCAGTTATCTCCTAAATTATATATTTAACTTTGCCTGTCACGGTCCGTGTTCTAGCTCTATCCAGGGTGAGTTTTAAGTCAGTTATCTCCTAAATTATATATTTAACTTTGCCTGTCACGGTCCGTGTTCTAGCTCTATCCAGGGTGAGTTTTAAGTCAGTTATCTCCTAAATTATATATTTAACTTTGCCTGTCACGGTCCGTGTTCTAGCTCTATCCAGGGTGAGTTTTAAGTCAGTTATCTCCTAAATTTTATATTTAACTTTGCCTGTCACGGTCCGTGTTCTAGCTCTATCCAGGGTGAGTTTTAAGTCAGTTATCTCCTAAATTTTATATTTAACTTTGCCTGTTACGGTCCGTGTTCTAGCTCTATACAGGGTGAGTTTTAAGTCAGTTATCTCCTAAATTTTATATTTAACTTTGCCTGTCACGGTCCGTGTTCTAGCTCTATACAGGGTGAGTTTTAAGTCAGTTATCTCCTAAATTTTATATTTAACTTTGCCTGTTACGGTCCGTGTTCTAGCTCTATCCAGGGTGAGTTTTAAGTCAGTTATCTCCTAAATTTTATATTTAACTTTGCCTGTTACGGTCCGTGTTCTAGCTCTATACAGGGTGAGTTTTAAGTCAGTTATCTCCTAAATTTTATATTTAACTTTGCCTGTTACGGTCCGTGTTCTAGCTCTATCCAGGGTGAGTTTTAAGTCAGTTATCTCCTAAATTATATATTTAACTTTGCCTGTCACAGTCCGTGTTCTAGCTCTATACAGGGTGAGTTTTAAGTCAGTTATCTCCTAAATTTTAAATTTAACTTTGCCTGTTACGGTCCATGTTCTAGCTCTATCCAGGGTGAGTTTTAAGTCAGTTATCTCCTAAATTTTATATTTAACTTTGCCTGTTACGGTCCGTGTTCTAGCTCTATCCAGGGTGAGTTTTAAGTCAGTTATCTCCTAAATTTTATATTTAACTTTGCCTGTTACGGTCCGTGTTCTAGCTCTATCCAGGGTGAGTTTTAAGTCAGTTATCTCCTAAATTTTATATTTAACTTTGCCTGTCACGGTCCGTGTTCTAGCTCTATCCAGGGTGAGTTTTAAGTCAGTTATCTCCTAAATTATATATTTAACTTTGCCTGTCACGGTCCGTGTTCTAGCTCTATACAGGGTGAGTTTTAAGTCAGTTATCCCCTAAATTTTAGATTTAACTTTGCCTGTCACGGTCCGTGTTCTAGCTCTATACAGGGTGAGTTTTAAGTCAGTTATCTCCTAAATTTTATATTTAACTTTGCCTGTTACGGTCCGTGTTCTAGCTCTATCCAGGGTGAGTTTTAAGTCAGTTATCTCCTAAATTATATATTTAACTTTGCCTGTCACAGTCCGTGTTCTAGCTCTATACAGGGTGAGTTTTAAGTCAGTTATCTCCTAAATTTTAAATTTAACTTTGCCTGTTACGGTCCGTGTTCTAGCTCTATCCAGGGTGAGTTTTAAGTCAGTTATCTCCTAAATTTTATATTTAACTTTGCCTGTTACGGTCCGTGTTCTAGCTCTATCCAGGGTGAGTTTTAAGTCAGTTATCTCCTAAATTTTATATTTAACTTTGCCTGTTACGGTCCGTGTTCTAGCTCTATCCAGGGTGAGTTTTAAGTCAGTTATCTCCTAAATTTTATATTTAACTTTGCCTGTCACGGTCCGTGTTCTAGCTCTATCCAGGGTGAGTTTTAAGTCAGTTATCTCCTAAATTATATATTTAACTTTGCCTGTCACGGTCCGTGTTCTAGCTCTATACAGGGTGAGTTTTAAGTCAGTTATCCCCTAAATTTTAGATTTAACTTTGCCTGTCACGGTCCGTGTTCTAGCTCTATACAGGGTGAGTTTTAAGTCAGTTATCTCCTAAATTTTATATTTAACTTTGCCTGTTACGGTCCGTGTTCTAGCTCTATCCAGGGTGAGTTTTAAGTCAGTTATCTCCTAAATTTTATATTTAACTTTGCCTGTTACGGTCCGTGTTCTAGCTCTATCCAGGGTGAGTTTTAAGTCAGTTATCTCCTAAATGTTATATTTAACTTTGCCTGTTACGGTCCGTGTTCTAGCTCTATCCAGGGTGAGTTTTAAGTCAGTTATCTCCTAAATTTTATATTTAACTTTGCCTGTCACGGTCCATGTTCTAGCTCTATCCAGGGTGAGTTTTAAGTCAGTTATCTCCTAAATTATATATTTAACTTTGCCTGTCACAGTCCGTGTTCTAACTCTATCCAGGGTGAGTTTTAAGTCAGTTATCTCCTAAATTTTATATTTAACTTTGCCTGTCACGTCCGTGTTCTAGCTCTATCCAGGGTGAGTTTTAAGTCAGTTATCTCCTAAATTATATATTTAACTTTGCCTGTCACGGTCCGTGTTCTAGCTCTATACAGGGTGAGTTTTAAGTCAGTTATCTCCTAAATTTTATCTTTAACTTTGCCTGTCACGGTTCGTGTTCTAGCTCTATCCAGGGTGAGTTTTAAGTCAGTTATCTCCTAAATTTTATATTTAACTTTGCCTGTTACGGTCCGTGTTCTAGCTCTATCCAGGGTGAGTTTTAAGTCAGTTATCTCCTAAATTTTATATTTAACTTTGCCTGTCACGGTCCGTGTTATAGCTCTATCCAGGGTGAGTTTTAAGTCAGTTATCTCCTAAATTTTATATTTAACTTTGCCTGTCACGGTCCGTGTTCTAGCTCTATCCAGGGTGAGTTTTAAGTCAGTTATCTCCTAAATTTTATATTTAACTTTGCCTGTTACGGTCCGTGTTCTAGCTCTATCCAGGGTGAGTTTTAAGTCAGTTATCTCCTAAATTTTATATTTACCTTTGCCTGTCACGGTCCGTGTTCTAGCTCTATCCAGGGTGAGTTTTAAGTCAGTTATCTCCTAAATTTTATATTTAACTTTGCCTGTCACGGTCTGTGTTCTAGCTCTATCCAGGGTGAGTTTTAAGTCAGTTATCTCCTAAATTTTATATTTAACTTTGCCTGTCATGGTCCGTGTTCTAGCTCCTAGCTCTATACAGGGTGACTTTTAAGTCAGTTATCTCCTAAATTTTATATTTAACTTTGCCTGTCACGGTCCGTGTTCTAGCTCTATACAGGGTGACTTAAGTCAGTTATCCCCTAAATTTTATATTTAACTTTGCCTGTTACGGTCCGTGTTCTAGCTCTATACAGGGTGAGTTTTAAGTCAGTTATCCCCTAAATTTTAGATTTAACTTTGCCTGTCACGGTCCGTGTTCTAGCTCCATACAGGGTGACTTTTAAGTCAATTATCCCCTAAATTTTAGATTTAACTTTGCCTGTCACGGTCCGTGTTCTAGCTCTATACAGGGTGAGTTTTAAGTCAGTTATCCCCTAAATTTTATATTTAACTTTGCCTGTCACGGTCCGTGTTCTAGCTCTATACAGGGTGACTTTTAAGTCAGTTATCCCCTAAATTTTATATTTAACTTTGCCTGTCACGGTCCGTGTTCTAGCTCTATACAGGGTGACTTTTAAGTCAGTTATCCCCTAAATTTTATATTTAACTTTGCCTGTTACGGTCCGTGTTCTAGCTCTATCCAGGGTGAGTTTTAAGTCAGTTATCCCCTAAATTTTAGATTTAACTTTGCCTGTCACGGTCCGTGTTCTAGCTCTATACAGGGTGAGTTTTAGGTCAGTTATCCCCTAAATTTTATATTTAACTTTGCCTGTCACGTCCGTGTTCTAGCTCTATCCAGGGTGAGTTTTAAGTCAGTTATCTCCTAAATTTTAGATTTAACTTTGCCTGTCACGTCCGTGTTCTAGCTCTATCCAGGGTGAGTTTTAAGTCAGTTATCTCCTAAATTTTAGATTTAACTTTGCCTGTCACGTCCGTGTTCTAGCTTTATACAGGGTGAGTTTTAAGTCAGTTATCCCCTAAATTTTAGATTTAACTTTGCCTGTCACGTCCGTGTTCTAGCTCTATACAGGGTGAGTTTTAAGTCAGTTATCCCCTAAATTTTAGATTTAACTTTGCCTGTCACGTCCGTGTTCTAGCTCTATACAGGGTGAGTTTTAAGTCAGTTATCTCCTAAATTTTTCCACATTTTATAAAAGATTTTCTTTTTGAATATACTATTAAAATTAATACTAACCCACTCGAAATTTAGAGTGTGTTTCCATGTTATTAGGGATTGCTTGGTGTCCAAGAAACATTTTAAATGGGAACGTGGTTATGTGATATGTCATTTAACAACACGATATCAAGCTAAAAAGGATAACGTAATCAGTCTTTAAAAAGGATGTGTCGTTTTTTTAGTTATTAATTATTTTGTTATTCTATTCAATCGGTTATATTCATTGGAATTCCTATTAATGTAAAATTCCCTAAAACAACTAAACTATTTTTTAAGTACCCTAAAAACACAAATAGTCTGGTTTTGTTTTAACCATGATAAATCAGTTTTATTAGGAAAATATTTAGGCGATAACCAGTTAAATAAAATTACAAAATAATTAAAGGCTAAAGACCACTCATCCTTTCTAAATTCTGATTGTACTTACGTTTTCATCTTGAAATTGTGCTAAATGAGGTATCACATGACCTCGTATATAACATTTTAAAGTTGACTCCTAGATTTTGGACTCCAATAATTGATCCCTACTAACATTGAGACACTTTAAATGTAGTTTGGGTTAGTTAAATTAGGGTCAATTAAATGGCTTATTCATAAGGCAAATCTTTAATAAACTGTTGAAACAAGGTTGGGGGATAACTGACTTAAAACTCACCCTGTATATATTGTTGACAAGTATTAAAAGTCAATATTGTTTTATATATTTGGGGTGAATATTTCATATTAGTATCCTATCCAATTTATAGAATTGTCCAACCTGTCTAGTTATTGAATTAAAATAGTTGTCAAATTAATTAATTGAAAAAAGCTTCTTTGATATTTAAAATTTATTAGTTTTAGTTGTTATCTAATTTTTGTAAAAACTGACAACTACACACAGTTCAATTAATTTTGTTTTAGTAACAATCTTATATGAAAGTAAGTTATGCAGAATAAATTATATTAATGGTATTTTAACATTAATAAAATGCCTATATGTTACACGGATTTTCCATAGTCATAGCTTGTCTAACAAATCATTAAAAGAATTTCTCTTTGCAGAAATGTTTTCTTTTCATTGAGGGAACTAAAAGCCAAATTAATTAGAAAAGAAAAACAGAATTACCTATCCACCTTACATCTGTAAGATTAATGCTTTTTTTTTACTTTCATTAATGATTATCAGCTTTGCAGACTTGTTTTACCAGCATTCCAGTAATAATGCATTGGGCAGTGTGTTCCATTTTATCACCAGAGATTATCTAGTTTGGTAAACATGAAAGAAATGTTTTTTTGTAAAGCAAGTTAGATTTTCTTACTCGCCAATATCAGGTACTATAGTTTTAATCAGCTGATTTTTAGTGCTAACTTAATAAATGATCACAATTTTGGGTATGGTTTTCAAAGACAGACTGTGTTGGTAAATATTTCAATAATCATGAAGGCCCTATATATGTTATAGAGTCCAAAGGCAGTATCAATAATAGTAGGACTGTTAAGTATCATCTAGTCGATAATATTTGAAACATCTAAAATGGCACATAAATAAAGCCAATTTGTCTACTGATCAATTGATCATTTGTCCACTGCAATCTAATTACATATGGCAGTAGAACACACTAAATATGTAATACACAAAATTTTCAAGAGTAATATTTTAACTTAAGCATTCTAATCAAATTGTAGCCTAAATTTATGTTGTTAGTGTCAAACATTTACAGTTTTATCATTTTAAGTTTAGTATTATTATTATTATTATAGAGTAATAATATTACTATAGAGTAGTCTGAAGAATGAATTCTCTGGAAAAATCGGTCATTCGCAGACAGGAGGCTGTATGATAGGTTTTTTTTTTCAATATAAATGGCGGATTGGGAGTCGGAATCACGGAACAGACCAAGGACCACAAAAGTATAGTGCAGATGAGCGCAAGCACCAATCTCTGGCAGTCACATAAACGAAGGCAAAAAGAGTATAACAAAATGTACCGATCAAAAGACAGGGTACATTACGAAGATACATTTCATGTAAAAAGGCTGAATTTCTAAGATTATCAGTTTCAATATGGTGGCCGTCTAAAAATATAAAAAACTAAACATTTTTTAAAAAATGTTAAAATACAATATTTGTAGACTACGTTATGCCAATTTCAACAGTATGCCAATTTAATTAGATCGGTTAACAAATACTGTAACTCTGAAAACTTATTTTTTGTCTGAAAACATTATAGTGTGGGTAGAGTACTTAGATAACACTGATACTCTTATAAACAAAAATAAGTTTTCTCTGTTACTTGAATCATTTAAATTGGCATTTCATTGAATTTGGCATAACATAGTTTACAAATATTGTATTTTAATATTTTTTTGTAAAATGTTTAGTTTTTTATATTTGAATATGAATTAGACAGCCTCCATTTTGAAACTGATAATTTTATACATTCTGCCTTTTTACATGAAATGTATCTTTGGAAGATCAGCATTCATACGAAAATTCAGTGTTGTTTGTCAAAAAAAACCCAATCAAGATAGGGCACGTGATATACGGCATTATTTGCTTTTATTGAGCTGGCAAACAATCCCTTAAAATATATGACATTTGAAGCTGCACACCCTGTATATATATATATATTATGTATTATTTTATTAAGATTATAAGCATCAATGTACCTCCAATGGAAACATGTTGAACTCATCATAAGTTGTCAAAAGTTGCCATAATTATACTAGAGGTTTATATTACCTTATATTCAGTCAATTTGCCCACACGGATGGACGACATACAAACACACTAACTGTGTGTCGTACGTCCGTGTGTGTTCAGTGTTTTTGAAGACTTATGACGACCTCACAAGAAAGAAGATTTTATGTATTTTCGGCTTGAGAATTACTACATGAGTTAGTTGAAACCGGTCGCCATCTGACGACGTGTTGGACCTCTTGATTGAAAATAAGGTAATATAAACCTCTAGTATAATTAGACAGTGGTCCGGAGGCAATTCATTATGAAATGAGAAAAGTTGCCATAAGTTAATGTGGTTCATGTTAACTCAGTTTGTAAACAGTTTTCATAAATGTCAACAGTTTTGACATAATGCTGCAGTAGCGTTTATCTTCAAATGCTTTGTTTATCTGGCTGCCAGATTTATTGTGCTCCACAAATAGATCAATTGTGTCTGATCTTTCAGTTATGTACAGACTTGGTAAATGTTAGTCAGTGAACATGCACAAAGTTGTCTGTGATGTCAAAACACTCTTACTGCTTGTAATGTTGCTTTAAAGTTGCTTGTTTAAAGTTTTTAAACTTTTTACTTTCTCCCATATGCGTTAGCATAGAGAAGAAAGTATTGTGATTGTCCAAAAAAAGTTTTGAAAATTTGTCTTAAAATCTATTTTAAGGCCTCCTGAACTCAAAAAAGTGTTTTTCTATGTTGGTGACTGTATGTATGTGCACTTCTCTGGAGACCAAATGTATGGATCGATTTTTATGAAATTTGGTATGTAGGTGTATTTAGCCAATATCTCCAAATTAGTTTTTCACTTTTTGAAATTAGAATTCTCTCAAAAACAGCTCCAACGATTTTGATTAAATTTTCTGGAAAGATGTGAATCACAATTTAAAATATTTTGGTAAAACCTGAATGTCCCTAACTTTGATAATTGTTTAGTTATAACATTTTTTTTACAGGCAAAACTTTAAAAATGTAAATTTTTCAAGCTTTATTCTAACGGATTTTATTAAATTTTCAGTAAATATGCAAATTACAATTAAAAACATTTTATATTTATTAGTTACCACCCCACAACTCAAGTTGTTGAAGGTTGTTTACATAAAATCTGAACAGCTTTTTATGATTAGTTGAAAGTTAATAAAAAATTAATTGAATAGCTGTTTTTGAAGATTATTTTTTCTATACTTTTATTTAAATATAAGTGTTTCATCTGTACACAACTTAGAAATGTAATTAATTGAACATCTGTTTATAAACAATCTGACATAACAAAGGAAATGGTTTGTACCTGGTAACATTGGTTTGGTGTGATTATTTGACAGTGTACTAATGTTTAACCCTCTGATGGTTCACTATTTTACCTTCAGTGGTTCAGTCTATTTTGGCCAATTTTCAGCCTTTTGTTTTAAATTTGTAACACATTTATTTTGTATCCAAACTAGACTTATTATACATCATTTTGTTCATAAAACCATATAGTATTATATTATGCATTTCAAAATGACTTAGCAAGTAGATATTCATTTCTGGAGAGAAGAAGAAGAACAAGAAAATCCAGAATGTTTTTCACACTTTACAGACACATAAAGTTTTCACTATATACAGTACACAAATTCCAAGATAGCCATTTTGTAGAGAATTTATTACTGAATAAGAAAATATAAACTTGTAACTTGCTTTAGCACTGAAATAAAAACATTATGTACAAAAAACTATATACAGGCACATAGCAGTAAACAACAATAATGACACTGACAATCACAGCTGTCAAGTTCGTTGTTGTAATTTTTTTTAGTCTAGGCCAACGCCAACCGAATAAAACTTTCACCAGACCAAACAGTGGAACCAGCTGTTTCAAATGATATACTATACACAATGTTAAGTGAAGAATAAACATTCGTAATAAATGGTTAAAGTGAAGGTCGATTTTTTGACAGTAAACCACAGCTGATACGTTTTAAAGGTTGAGCAATCGACATTAAACCATCTGAGGGTTAAATTATAGTAAAACCTCACTAATTGAACACTTTGTGGACCCAGAGGTTGTCAAATCATAACATTGAACTTTATAATGGGTTTTAGAAAATGGACACAATAGACTTGAATTACATAATAAATTTATCATATTGTATCTGCAAATAAATCTCAAATATTCAACAATTATAGGCAGCTAAATGCGCTGAAAAATCGTAATTTGGCCCCTAGCTGCTTAGTCATGGAGTCACCAAAGGAATAAAATATCCATTCCTTGTTGTTGCAAATAACACAATATTCCTTCAGTGTATTTGACACATTATCTAAAGCTTTGTATATTCCGTCAATTCGTAGTATAATAATCTAAAGTCAGCTAGACTTTATGTCAACTTAGTTAGATTTTGCTGTAAATCTAACATAACATTGTCAAATATTTTTATATAATGATGAAAGCAAACATTTATATTTTATTTTAAGGTTAAGAATGCATATCTACATTGAGAAGTTGTTAAAATTTCCAAAATATAAACTAAGTATTCACAAATTACAATGTAGTTATAATTGATAAGTAAATAAAAATACAGAAAATGTTAAGAAATTATTTCACAAATGTAATTCTTTGAAATGTGATTAGGAAAGTAGGTGCTTGTTCAGTTTTAAAATGTGTTACATAATATGAATATATCGGAATCAAGAAAAAAGTTGCTACGTATATTATTCTCTGGAGATGGTGAAAGAACAAAATCCTGCCTTTATTCCTAAAATGATAGCATAGTTTGTCAAAATATATCACATTTTTGTTTTTTTAGTTGTAAGATACTATTCATTGTTTTTCAATTTATAAAGAATAATGGTTTTAATAACCCTCAAAATACATTAGTAAGCTGGCTCCTTAACAAAGTTACAACTTAGTTTTAATAGATAGGAAGCAGTTGTGACTAGTGATAATGTTTATTCAAGAAGTTGGTTACACAAGTAACGCAATTAACAGAGTGCAGCTGAGGAACTAATACATCAGATAACTGTTTCTGAATACAGCTGGTTGTTCTGGTTTACTTGCTCACAAGTTTTGCAAAACCGTGTTTCATTGGGTTCAAACTATAGTATTGATTTACTGATTTACAAATAAGAGTCAAAGTTTGTTAATTAGAAAGTTACTGTTTGTTATTTTAGCAAAAACAATAGAAACATTATTGTTAACTATTTTCTAGTTCGTGAGATTTCTTTTTTTTTAACTTAGTCATGCTCAGATAATGTAAAATTCATTAGCACAACAGAATATGTAGTAGTAATATGTTTTTAGCATGGAATGTTTTGTCTTGTTAACTAGGAGGATGGCAATTTATAGTATACAAGAAATATTAAATACTAGCAAGCAGCCCTTGCTTTGCTATGGAGTGGTTCTCTACACTTGCTCACCCTTCCCTCTGCAGTTCTCTCTTAACCATCACATCAATGTAAAAGCTCAGCCTGCTGCCATTCTCCTATGTAACAAAATGTTATAGTCTGTAAAACCCTTTAATTCTACTTTAGAGGGATGCAAAATAGTGCAATCATATCAGAGTTAGTAGAAATAACCTTAACTCTATAACTGCCATCGATCACAATGAGACTGATAACAATTTCTTATTATAGTTAATACATTGTCTGTTGGAACTACGTTTGTTAAATATCATTTTAAGGCAGTTCGGCCGGCTTTAGGGGCAACTGAATTCCGCTCGAAGCGCTGACAGTGATCTACTGATTCACAGATACTCGACCCCTCCCCTTCCCCTGGGATGGGTGGGGTATTATTGCAGGAAGAATGGGACAATTTGCTTGGGAGGGGCTTACAAAACAACATTAAATCTGTTATTGGTAGTACAAAAACATTTTATAAGAATTATTATGAGACAAAATTCCAGAGAAACATTGATACAGTGTTTTTTTTAACCTAGGAGTACTTCCTTTAAGATATCTGTTTTTTTTTCAAAATACTTAACAAATTTTATTCAGAAAGTGGAAATTTAGGTAATTTTTTTAAACAAAAGCTTAGAAATGCATCTAACTTTCCAATCCCAAGACCTAACATTACGTTTTATACTAAGTTTTACAATTGTGTACCTCCAAGATTGTTTAGAAACTTCCACTAAATATAAGAAATGTGGCAAATAACTACATTCTTGAAGAGAATAAAATAAAGGTTATTAACTATTGAAAATATTGAGGAATATTTTGTGATACTATATTAAGAGTCAACAGTATAGTATACAGAGGGATTGTTTTTAATTTATTGCGAAGGAGTTATTGTTTATTATTTCAATACCATACTTGAAATGAAATATTTTGGTCTGTTTGATTTAAGTCTATTGTGTTATTGTGTCTATGTTTTTAAAAATTTATTTTCTGTTTAACTTGTAATAAATATTTGAAATGTTCATTTTTTAGCATGAAAAAGGATCCAATGAGTATAATTACAAGCACTGAGCAACTTCTTTAACATATTAAAAAGGGATGATTTAGTAATCATATCGTATGTTTTTAGTTTATAATTTTTGTTGTAAATACTTTAGAATATTAGTGTAAGGAATATAGTTGTGTTTGTTTGCTACCGCATTTGTCTTTCTGTTGAAATATTATTGTAATAGAATTCCAAAACAGATCTATGATCTACTGTAAGGGGCCCTATTTATTTTCTCAAAATATTTATATTTAAATGTATTTATGAGCATGTGTTTCTTCTATAAGAAGGCAGCATTGGGAGTACAGTTATGTTTGATTTTTTTATCTTTATATGTACAAACTGAGAAAATTAAACAATTATTATTTTACAACAAATGAAATATTTTTATGGTTATTATGAAAATACCACTTAAATTGCATAAATATCACGGCAATATAGAACTAATTCATTGGTAGATAGACAATAGACAATATACTTTATTTACATAATCATCAAGATCAGTAATAGAGTCAATATTTCAACAATGTTAGTTTGCTACATTCACAATATGTATAAATTCATCCAGGCTGTAGATTGATTCGCCTATAAGCTAGTCCATTAGTTTCCTCCTTAATAATTGGGGGCTGCATTCCTTTAATTGTCTTGGTAAGAGGTTAAGAAATTTTGCTCCCGCAAAAGAAGGCTTTTTTGTGTAGAGGGATGTCCGGTTAGCTGGCAGGTTAATGTCATCAGCATATTTTGATTGATATCCATGCTGGTCTGTGTCCTTTGGTATTTGGAATTGCTCTTGAAGGCATGAAGAACAACTTCACATATGTAGAGAGTAACCACTGTTGGTATTTTTAAGGTTTTGAAGGCCTCTCTGCAGCTGTCTATAGGGTTTAGGCTCGCCAATGTTCTGATGGCTCTTTTTTTCAGAACATAACTCTCTGTAGGTTCCTGGAAGATGCACCTTAGAGAGCTATGCCATAGCGAATGTTTGTTTCATTCTTCTTATGATATAGTTGGCTGCTGACAGTTTTTTACATAACTGATCTACTTGTGGCTTCCACGATAATTTATGCCTAGATGTTTTGTGGTTGATTTTAATCCCAGGTTTGGAATTGTTATGTCAACATTTCTACGTAGATTGCTGAAAGTCATTTGAACTGTTTTATTTTGATTAAAAACAAGGTAATTTTTGTACAATATTGTTTGGTTTTATTTAAACAGTTAATTATGTAACTATGGAGGTCTTCAATTGATTTCTTGGCTATTGTTAAAACTATCATCTGCGTACATGACTGTATGACAAATATCTTTTAGCCAGCTATGTATGTCATTTGTAAGAAGCAGAAATAAAACTGGTCCAAGTACAGATCCTTGTGGTACACCTCGGTGGATGTTAGTGGTTTCAGACTGTACTGTTTGTCTTACATTGTTTTCATTACAGTTAATTTCTACAAGCATTTTTCTGCCAGTTAGGTAGCTATGTAGCCAGTTTTTAGCCTTGCCTCTGTTCCTAGGTTTTGGTAGCTGTAGGATTGAACATTTTATAATGAAAACAAAATTAGCCAAGCTATTGTGTCATGTTTATTTTTTTTTGTATTAGCTCTTATAAATAAATTACTAAATTAAATTAATGCCAATGTTACTCTTTTAGTAAAAAAAAAGAATTGCTTAGAGTCTGTTTCCGTCCCTTAAGAATAGAACTTTAAAAAAATCATTTCTTATTGAATTTTTATGATACAAAACTAACTTACTTCCAAATTTCTTCAAAATCTGTTCTTTGATTCAGGAAATTTGGTGATGAGTGAGTAAATATTTTAAAAATTATTTATATTAAGACAAGAAAGATTAAATGTATACAATTTTTAATTGCTTTTCTAACAGAATTGCCACATCTGTGAAGACTAATAATTAAAAAAAAAGTATTAAAAGAATGGTGTTGTTGTAAGACTAATTAAAAATTTTTTTTTTTCATATACAGACAAACTATCTGGCGTACCTTTTTACACATAAAAATATATAACTATCATTTTTATCTAACATTCAACTACTTCAATAATTCTATTCATAATTCAAAATGTAAAATTCACTTAAATAAATCAGTAAAAAACTACATGCAGAGCAATTTTTTACGTAATGCAAGAAGACGTTACAACACTGATTTTGTTATGACAGATTTCTAAACACTGTATAATCGTAACCTCAAAAAATACAGCAGCAGAAATGATTAGGGAAGGTTGAGAAGGTAAAATGTAGCTTTGAATAACAAATTTAAAGCTAAAGGTAATACAGTATAGTAACAATTTCATTTTTACTAATTTTTTTCTTACTGTTTTCAGTACATGTCTTTAGTTCCTTTTTTTTAGTCTATTAAGGTAAGTTTTGATGTGGGTTTGTGTTGTCAAGCTAAGTTAAAGGCCTTGGTTGTGAGTCCTTTGGCCAGAGGCCTCAAGCTGTTGTATGTAGTAATATTTATTCTTATAATTTTTATAATTTTATAATTATATATATATATTCGTATACAGATATCTATAAAAGACTATATAGTAGGTTATTTACCTTTGTGATCCGTCACAAAGGTAAATAACCTACTATATAGTGTTAATTCAGTAATCCGGAGGCCTAAACATAAAATCTATAAAAGGCATGTTGCTTTCACAATGTTGTCCCTTTTCAATATTACATTCAATTTGAAACAAAAAGTTAGAACTTGCCAACATCCCAAATTCACATTCCACTGTTGTTCTTGCCCGTGATAGTCAATAGTTACAGATTCGCCTATGTTTATTTGATATGTATTAGAGTTCAGTCTTCAAAGGAAATTTTTTATCACCAATGAAAAATATGGAAAAAGTGAGTGATCAGTGTTTGGTAAACGCTGTGGGTTACGGTTAAGACATGTGACAAGACAAGCATAGAACACGTTATGTCTCGTTCAATTCACAAGACAAATGTCAGGGACACCAATGTTAAAACCATCTTAGAGTACAGTCAGTGACATTGTTGTGTTTGTTTGCAGATGAGTGCGAGTGTGGGGAGGAGAGTGACGAGGACGTGATTACAGATTACCTGGCCCCTATGGAGGCCCAGCCAGTCCCGACTAACCCCTCTCCACTCGTCCCAATCATCAGCGTCACTCCCCACTCCCCCGCCGGCAAGAACTACCCGGTGCTTGGTAATTACATTTATAGTTTACTAGTATTTTAAGAATAAATTCTTCTCTTGTATGATTCTGGAGTATGGTTGCATGTCTACGAAGGCTGAAAAGTGAGGATGATGGCTAGAAAAGGGAGAAAAAGGGAAACCCATTGATTTGACAAGACAAAACTTGGTGGACTTTATTTCAATGCCAGTAGTATTTATTATCAGCTATTATAATGTTATTACGAGACAATGGTCCAAAGCCATAAAACAAATTTTTAACTCCCAGTAACCTGTAATGCCCTGCATTGAAGTCAGGAGTGCTAACCATTGATTTAGTAAGAGGTCCAAATGACTTTTAAGAATAACTTCTACCTTTCCATCATACAGTTATAATGTAAATTGCATATTATAAACCTAATATTCATTTTCAAATGAACAGTATTTGTGAAACACCAGAGCTAAGTTTAATAAGGTAAATTTACATTAAATTCATACAAATTAGCCACAAGCATTGAATTGCAGGTTCAAAGAAGTGATATATGCAAGTTTCTGTTTCGATGAAGGTGTATTATTATATCTACTTCACTACAGCTTATAGACCAATGTTACTTTGATGAATAGCCCGTTATTCTTTTACGTAAATATTTTAACTATCATAATGAACATTATTATTTCATTTGTGGAAATTCTGAATTTTGAATTGAATTATTTTATTAATAAGTGGCCGCTGTTGATAAATTTACATTCGCCTTCTGTTATAGCAATTTTTATTTTACTTTCTTTATTGACAGAAAATCCAAAGTTAACACTGTAGTATACATTTTGAGTTATACATGCTTATGGTGAGCAATAAGTACAATACAGTAATATAAACAGTGTATACAAATATACAACTCATTAACAATGTTAAACATATAAATGACAAAAGTAATAAATAACAAGAGAAATTTACAATAAAGCCTATTATGAGTGAGATAATAACTATACGATTAACAAAAATACATCACAAAAAGTTAATAAATATTGAATAGTAAACAATGAATACATTACTGTACAATAAGAGCAACACCAGTATATGCAAATATTTACAGATAATATAGATATTAAATTAATAGAATTGAGATTAATCAACCAGCACTTCCCTATTGCATTGGAGGAGCTGTCGTCTGAAGGGGGATATGCCAAGTTGAAAGATCCCCCTTCCTATCTCTGGAAGCAGAAAATTCGCCAGGTGCTGGATCAGAAACATTGTACAGTGGAACCTCGATACCACGAATCTCAAGGGAATTGAAAAATATTCGTCTTATCGAGGTATTCGCGATAACGAGGTTCGTGTTAGCGAGGTTCAAATGAGTGACATTCGTGTTATAAAGGTTAGCATTTTATACGGCGACGGGTTGAAATGTAATTCCAAATAAAACATACGTGAAATACATACATCGTACTGTACATTTTAATTTACAAATTAATGACAGATACAGATACAATTAATACATAGGAATATAAATAGCCAGCAAAATAAAAAGTAAAAGGCCAAATGAGTATGACTTAGTAAATTACATAACCTAATCAACATTTTGAAATACAGTAATGGTAGTAATTTAGTAAACATAAACAAAGAGTAACATACGAAATTGTACTACACTGTACTAAATAATAATTGACTACAGTGTTAACGGCAATTTAAATTTGTAAGTTTAACAATAAGAGTAGGATAATATAAATTACAGTAATAAAGTAAATTACTGAAATTGACAGTAATCCAATCTAAAATTTAAATTACTGTAATAATTTCGTAAACATAAACAAAAGAGAAACATATTAAATACTAAAAGTGACTACTGTATTTACAACAATTTAAATTTGTTAGTTTGATAATAAAAGTAGAGTAATATACGTACATAACATACTGTACTGCATACAGGAATACAATCTACAATTTAAAGTTATTGACGTGATGAACTTGATTTGAAAAAGTCATTAATTTTGGACTGTTTACCTGTATTCATGTGGATAGTATCCAATTTTGGAATCTAAAACATTTATATACTTTACCACCTCATCACTTAAAAAATCCTTTTTAGAAAACAAACACTTTAAGACATTTAGTGATTTGCGGGCGTCTTGCACAGTGTATTCGCTATTGGATTGCTGGCCATCTTCGCCATTGTCCGCCTCTTCATCTTCCTGTTCCATCTCCTCATCAGGCTGTGCTTGTAGGCCTACTGAAGATAAGATATCATTTTCTGTAACCTCTCCACAAACTGCAACGTCATCATCGAAAGTTACAAAATCTTCAAATTCCAACTCCTGTAGGTCCAGTTCGTCCCTAACTTTAGTCCAATCTCTTGGTGCAACATCTATTGGTAGAGGAGTAGGTTCGTCCACATCTTCTTCTATAATCCTGAAACCACTCTTTTTAAAACAGTTTGAAATTGTGGTCTTGCTTACATTCTGCCATGCCTTGGTTAGCATCCACATGGCATCGAGTAGGTTGATTTTAGTTGGAAAGTTGTTATCCAAGTCACTAAGAAAACGTCGCACAACTTCCTTCCTGTAGTGACTTTTAACATTCTTTATTATACCCTGGTCAAGTGTCTGTAGCTTTGATGTGGTATTTGGAGATAAAAATTTTACCTTTACATTAGACAGTTGAGGAATATCACCATGGGCTGTGCAGTTATCAATCATTATAAGAATGTGTTTATTTTTCTTTTTCATATCCTTATTTATGTTAGAAAGCCAGGAACTGAAAATATCGCCAGTCATCCATGCCTTTTTATTTGCCACGTAGTTTGTTGGTAAGGTTGTTGAGTTTTTAAAATATCTTGGTCGATTAGATTTGCCAATTGCTAAAGGTTTCAATTTTACTGTCCCTGTGCTGTTTGAGCCCAGCAAAACCGTGATCCTCTCTTTACTGTTTTTACCGCCGTGGCAAGGTTCGTCTTTAAAAGATAAAGTCTTATCGGGTAGGCACTTAAAAAAGAGTCCCGTTTCATCTGCATTAAATATATCGTCAGGGTGATACCCTCCAGTGTGTTGTGAGAGGTTTTCTATCTAATCTTGGCACACTGTTTCATCTACGCTTCCACTTTCACCACACAATTTTTTGAACACAATATCATTCCTCTTTTTAAAATTATGGAGCCATCCATTACTTGCTCTAAATTTTGTATGGCCTAATTGTTCAGCAAATTGTTGTGCCTTTTCCTGCAAAACTGGTCCTCCAATTGGCATGTTTTTGTCCCGACACATCTTCAACCACTTTATAACACATTCATCAACATCCACAAACTCTCCATTTTTCACCCGTTTACACTTTGAAGAAAGTCCACTTCCGCAATACTTATCCTTGTTTTTAAAAATTGTAGCTAAAGTGCTTGCTTGAATATTAAATTCTTTAGCTATCTCAATTTTCTTTTTTGTGGGGTTATTTTCAACCGCAGCAATGACCTTCCTCTTGAAATCAATACTTAAAGGTGTGCATTTATTCTTTTTAACACCATTGGACACGCCCGCC
Source organism: Stictocephala bisonia (assembly GCA_035578905.1). NCBI lineage: Eukaryota > Metazoa > Arthropoda > Insecta > Hemiptera > Membracidae > Stictocephala > Stictocephala bisonia. The sequence continues at coordinate 4,300,672 of JAQJVL010000021.1, forward strand.
ATATTCACTAATCACTGACACAACACTATGTACAAAGAGAGGCTAAACTGAAGTCAATCGGAACTGGCAATACAGTCTCATGCCACTGCAGTGGCGCGACAGACGGAAGTTAGTTTTTATGTCTTGACATGAGTGAATTGGAAATATAAATACGTCTTATTGAGGTTCCACCCATAGGAATTCGTCTTATAAAGGTCAGATTAATGTTATAGAGGTTTTTGGCTGTTGAAATTCGTGTTATAGAGGTTTCTCCTGGTCTTGGAAAGTGGAATAAAATTCATCTTATCGAGGTAGTTATATTCAAATATTCGTGTTATAAAGGTACTTTTAACATTGAATGTTATGGGCAATTCAAGGGGATTTTTTTTAATATATGTGGTATCGAGGTCTTTGTGCTATCGAGGTTCGTGCTATCAAGGTTGTACTGTACTACTCAATTCATACAATGTTCCACCGCACCCATACAATGTTCCACCCGCTTGCCCATACAAACATACAATGGTATTGACCCACCCACCCGCCCATACACATGTACAATGGTATTGACCCACCCACCCGCCTATACACACGTACAGTGGTATTGACGTATCATCAGAGTCTCGTGAACATCTTCCGGACCTAGTCTCAGTTGGTATGCGGAAATCGACCCCTTCAAGAAGCATAGGACTGTCAATAAAGCCATTGTAGTTGAGCCGCTTTGTTTACGACCTTATTGAGGAACCTGTGTGAGAGAGATAAAGCTAGTCATTGAAGTGAGACGGAAAATTGTCTTCTTCCACCACTGAACCGATGTGCCACTTTGCCACTTTAACATTTCCTCATCATGAATACACAGTGGGATGCTCTGCCTATTACGTCATTGAGCTAGGTGACCATTGGAAGGCAAGGAACATGGAGGGAACTGGAATCAGTACAGCTCGAACATGCCATAAAGGGAAAAGGACCTGAGATAGGAGTGATGAATCAGCTGGTGTAGTCGGTTTGTTGTCATTATATTGAGGTTATATTATAATTGATTTGCAATATTATTGTGTTTTAAATATATATTTTATTTGAAATACTTAAAATTTGATTAAAATCTTCAGTGACCTACCTTCAAACTGAAATAATATTTATCACTACCTACTACTTTCATTAATGTTTTATTTACATATTATTTTGTACACAATTTTAATATGTGCTTTCCTAACGGTATAAGTTGTGACAGATTGAGCAACCACATAATATTCAGTTTCAACATGATTTATACTAACTACAAAAATGACAATATACAAGATTATAGCTATATAAAATTGACTTTTATCATTCAAGCAGTTTTCTCTACTACCTACAAATGGAATGAAGTAGATGAAGTACCACTCGCATCGTAACCTACCACAACTTCACCAGCCGATTGTGTGTCCGTTATTCCCACTCCCAACACTGCCCCTCAAGCCTAGAGATGAAGTGTGGAACACTTTCCCTCTGCAGGAACCTCTATATGCGCTTTCAACCCGGCCCAATTATAATAAGTTTGTAGAGGAATAAGATGTCTCACAAATCTTTCCTTCAGAGGCCGCAATCAAAGTTTGTCCGCAAAAAATTTCACAGGAATATCCAAATAGCGGTAGCCTAGGCGAGTCTGAGAAACCTGGTTTGTATCTTCTCGAGCATCATGAATTATACATTAGTGAGGAACTAAGGAAACACTGTCGTTGTGTGGGAGTGTCATCATGAGTGATATGTCGTGAGGCGAAGAGTGATGTGACATGAGACAGTAGAGAAATCAATTCTTGGCAAAAAATGTTGAGACTACCGTAATCAATTAACTGTGGATATTTTTATCAGTATTAAGAAATGTTATTCATAATGAAGTTACTTTCTAATCTTAATTAAATTGTGTTATAGATGATAACCTTCATCAGCTCCATGAAATCCAGGAGACCATTCAGCAGATGCGTGATGTGACAGCACAAGCACTGAGTACACAGGTGAATTGGCTTTATATGTTTCATAGTAAGACAGATGTGCCATTGCTGTTTTTTAACTACGCAATACTTGTTTATTGGACAGTAAAAAGTTTAGAGTCTACAGGCTGTCCACCCTAAAGCCAATTTCAGAACTGACCAAAATATTGTTAATGTTTGAGCTTTAAAACAACCATTTTATGTGAATTATTGTAGGAACAAAGTTTTTGCAGTAACAAAGGTAAAATGGAAATTCTAGATAAGAAATGTCAGGTAATTTGAATCAAAACTCAAAAAGTCATTTAAAATCAATGCTGTTTCAAATTAATGGGTTGTTTTCCTATGGTAGTTTTAAGATTATTTTTTGAAATAATATGTTGTATATTACTTGCCATTTTGTGTGTTTTATCAAGAATTTATTTAATGCATAGTCTTTCCAAATATAATGTTAACGTTTCCTAATGTTCCATAAAATGAGTATATTTGGTAGGCTAGTTTAGGGTTTTCTCAATTGTAATTTTTAAATTATTTAAAATGTTTATTCAATATGATTTTTTTTGGAACACCACTTGCCATTTTATGAAAGTTATGTTAAATATATTGTATTATTTTACATAAGAATTGATTTTTGTGTTTAAACTATTGTTCAAACAAAAACAAAAAATTCATATATATATCCAATTATAATAATACTGTTATTTTCAAAATGTATACACAGAACAATATGTTGTAACTAAAATTAATCAATTGAATCAAAGATTACGATATTTAACTATTTAAATGCCAGTTTATAGGTTATGACCTGAAACAACAACGCAATCAGGTGTTTTAAAATTCAAGTTATGAGGCATGATCAGTATTCGGTGTCAATAAAATACGAGTGGGCAGGTGTTACAGTATCTGTCCAGTCCAAGCTCTGGAGGATAACATGTGCAAAACAAATATAACTTCTACAGCAACATGGTGATGGTACACCACAGAGCCATATGAGTGCAAAGGGTTAAGGTCTGCTGAGGTTGAAAACAAAATCACTTCCTCAGCTAATTCTTTTGATTTCAGATTATAGATATTGCTTATGAACTCTTAGGAAAAGTCTGGACATTTACTAAGGGAATTTGTGTACCAACTCGAGAAAAGTTGGCGATTCATTTGGTAACTTCGTATAAAATATTGCACTCAAAATATATGCTAACAATCAAGACTTATTCAATTTCACAGATACTAAGACTGAGTGAGCAATATGCCAGGCTAAGTGCTTCATGCCCTTCTTTGAATGCTCCTCCTTCAGACCCAGACCTGGTGTCCAGTGCCAACAACTCTCCCACCCATACACACCATGCCAGCCTCATAGCTCCAGGGCTCTCGCACCTTCTCTCACACAAACGTGAGTAAAATGTTTGGTGTAGACTGTTCTTGATTGTTAAATCTGCTAGAGATTTCCATAGTTTCTGGTATTAAAAAACAAACACAACCTTTTGAGAGGGTTTATTATTAGTTAAAAATTTATATTTATATTTTTAATTCTTGAAGTTGAAAATCTCCAATAAATTTAATAGTAACAAATATTTATAATATGTATGTTAACGCTATTAGTAGTGATTGTTTTGCAGCTTTTCAAAAGTTTGAATAATCATTATCTGTTGACTGTTGAGATTGGTCTCTAAAGTGATTTAACGTGTCTAAACTATGTCTACGTTTAGACCAGTGAGGTGCTGACTTCCTTTGACATCCCTGAAGCATGTACTGTTGACTGTTGAGATTGGTCTCTAAAGTGATTTAACGTGTCTAAACTATGTCTACGTTTAGACCAGTGAGGTGCTGACTTCCTTTGACATCCCTGAAGCATGTACTGTTGACTGTTGAGATTGGTCTCTAAAGTGATTTAACGTGTCTAAACTATGTCTACGTTTAGACCAGTGAGGTGCTGACTTCCTTTGACATCCCTGAAGCATGTACTGTTGACTGTTGAGATTGGTCTCTAAAGTGATTTAACGTGTCTAAACTATGTCTACGTTTAGACCAGTGAGGTGCTGACTTCCTTTGACATCCCTGAAGCATGTACTGTTGACTGTTGAGATTGGTCTCTAAAGTGATTTAACGTGTCTAAACTATGTCTACGTTTAGACCAGTGAGGTGCTGACTTCCTTTGACATCCCTGAAGCATGTACTGTTGACTGTTGAGATTGGTCTCTAAAGTGATTTAACGTGTCTAAACTATGTCTACGTTTAGACCAGTGAGGTGCTGACTTCCTTTGACATCCCTGAAGCATGTACTGTTGACTGTTGAGATTGGTCTCTAAAGTGATTTAACGTGTCTAAACTATGTCTACGTTTAGACCAGTGAGGTGCTGACTTCCTTTGACATCCCTGAAGCATGTACTGTTGACTGTTGAGATTGGTCTCTAAAGTGATTTAACGTGTCTAAACTATGTCTACGTTTAGACCAGTGAGGTGCTGACTTCCTTTGACATCCCTGAAGCATGTACTGTTGACTGTTGAGATTGGTCTCTAAAGTGATTTAACGTGTCTAAACTATGTCTACGTTTAGACCAGTGAGGTGCTGACTTCCTTTGACATCCCTGAAGCATGTACTGTTGACTGTTGAGATTGGTCTCTAAAGTGATTTAACGTGTCTAAACTATGTCTACGTTTAGACCAATGAGGTGCTGACTTCCTTTGACATCCCTGAAGCATGTACTGTTGACTGTTGAGATTGGTCTCTAAAGTGATTTAACGTGTCTAAACTTTGTCTACGTTTAGACCAATGAGGTGCTGACTTCCTTTGACATCCCTGAAGCATGTACTGTTGACTGTTGAGATTGGTCTCTAAAGTGATTTAACGTGTCTAAACTATGTCTACGTTTAGACCAATGAGGTGCTGACTTCCTTTGACATCCCTGAAGCATGTACTGTTGACTGTTGAGATTGGTCTCTAAAGTGATTTAACGTGTCTAAACTATGTCTACGTTTAGACCAGTGAGGTGCTGACTTCCTTTGACATCCCTGAAGCATGTACTGTTGACTGTTGAGATTGGTCTCTAAAGTGATTTAACGTGTCTAAACTATGTCTACGTTTAAACCAGTGAGGTGCTGACTGCCTTTGACATCCCTGAAGCATGTACTGTTGACTGTTGAGATTGGTCTCTAAAGTGATTTAACGTGTCTAAACTATGTCTACGTTTAGACCAGTGAGGTGCTGACTTCCTTTGACATCCCTGAAGCATGTACTGTCTTATGAAAAATATTTATATATAGAATGTAGAACTTGAACTGAAATTTTTTTAACACAGTTTGAAATGGCTATGCCATTGGAATGTAAAATAAACATATATTCAGTTTTTACATTAGTAATATAAATAGAGTTGTCATTAAAAGCATTACATTTCTTATGTGTGTTCAGGGATTGCTTTTGTTTTTCCAAAACTTCAACATAATTTGAAAAAAAGTTATGGCAATTGCCTCAGCTTTCATTAGTCATTTAACCATAACACTAGTCAACATCAATTACACTTTGAGTATGCGGACATTTTTCTGTCTTGTAAACTCTTTTCCAATATTGAATCTATACATTTACATAGTAATAACAGATAGAAATGTATATGGTTTCTTTGTAAACATGTAAAATTTGAGAAAAGATTTAACTTTTCCTTTTTCAATTTTTTGTATTTGTAATTTGTCTGGTCTCCAACTTCCTCACTATCTTTTCCAATTTCAGTTTATAGATATACAACACATAACACAAATTTGCCCGGATAAAAGTTGCAGTCCACTCAAAATGTATGTCATGTATTGTGTCTGTATTTGTCTTTCTGTATACTGTGTTGATGGAATCTTCTTCTTCGGTAATTTTGCTGATGCCCTATCTCTACTGTTATACTAATACCTGGTGTAGTGCCCTTTAACCTAACCTAAAATACAAAAATAATTAAAGAAACTTTTATTTTCCATTTGTCTATTAGTTTATATTTTATTTATATAGATGAACTAGAGTACTTATGTTTAATTGAAACTTTATTTTGCTAACTTTTAAAATGTCGTACTGGTTTTAACCTAGGAGGTTCAGCTGATTGGCAGATCAGAGGAACTCTGGATGTTGATAATACAAGGAGAAGGAGTTGGGCTGCCCTGGAAGACCTTACAAATGGCAAGGAGCTTAGAAAACCTCATGATAGACAACGGAGGTAATGTACATCTTATATGAAGAATATATATGTAAAGCAAGTCTGTGCATTTTAGAACATCTAACAGTAAAATACAAACATCTGGTTCTACTGAATTTAGCATAAAATACATTCTTACAACCATATCATCGTTGTTTAGGTTCAGGTGAGTGTTAGGGTTGCTGTTGTTGCACAATGTGTTTTGGTCTTGACATACTTGTCAAGATAAGCAGATTATGATCTTAAAATAGGCATAAAGAATCTTATGCTCAAAGTGTGGGCCAGCCAAAATATTAAAACTGATATATTTGAATAACTCCACAAAATTATTTATAATTTATTCATTTTAGGTTAGGTTAAACAGGTTGTTAAGCAAAAGGGAAAATAGGGAAAACCTGGAAAAGTCAGGGAATTTGAAATAACCAGGAAAAGTCAGGGAAAATCAGGGAATTTGAAATAAAACTTGGAAAATCCTAACAAGAACATCTGTTTGTCGACAATTTTAATGGTCACTATATACTTGTGTGCTCTACAAAGAATACTTTTTCTAACAATTTTACATGCCATGTAATATCTAAATCATGAAAAAATTATTAAATTGCTTTTGTTATGTTTGCACAGACTTATATATAACTGGTTTTTTATTGCTAAAAATTTAAAACTCACTGAAATAACTGTCTGATCAGTATTAAATGCCATATGCATATAATTTATGTTGGTTTTGTTTTGGTGAAATTGTAATATTTTACCTTTTTCAAGTCATTGAAAATTGAGATAGTTGCTAATAACGTGACAAAAGAACAAATGGTAAATTTCTTTTAACTCTTTTATATGGTATATTTCTTTTGCATATATTTATTTTATATAAATTTTTATGTTGAAATGCAAAGTTTTAAACTTTAAGCCCTATTAAAAAACAAAAACTGAAAGGCATAGAAGATTTATAGCTGATTAAGTAATTACTTTGATCAGTTAGCTTTGACTCAAAAATGAAACATTTATCACTGCTAACAAAATTTAATCTCATGGTTTTTTTAAATGAAAACAGTGTTTACACATAAATGCTTATACAAATTATCATTTGCAACTAAGATATAGCAAGTTAGTATTCATAAACTCAAACTAAATGGCGTGTAGAGGGAGGAGAATGTTTACTTCTCCCACCACAGTTCCCCTCCAGCAGCAGTGAGCTGCAAGGTACAGTTCCGTACAAAACATAATCAATCAATTACTCTCTTACTCTTACTCCCATGGCCATTTATACCCTAGATAATATTTGGCCTCGCCAACTATCTGTCTCCAATTCTTCCGATCTTCTGTATCCTCCTCGCTAACTCTCATTCTTCTCATATCAATGATCACCTCATTCTTCTATCTCTTTTTCGGTTGTCTCAGAGGTCATCTTCCATCTAGGTTTTCTGTCCAAACTTGTTTTAATAGGGTATTTTGTTTTCGTCTTATGATGTACCCAGCCCATCGTAATCTCCGACTCTTGGCTTCAACCACAACGTCTGATGAGTTAAGAGGATCCCTAATTTCTCTATTATGTTTTATTCTCAAAATTCCATTTTCTCTTAATTTCCAAATTAAGCAAAATTCCAAACACTTTCCTTAATACTTTATTTTCGAATATAATTAGCTTCTTTTCCGTACTTTTGTTGATAACCCATGATTCAGCTCTGTAGAAAAAGATTGGTCTTATTATAGTTTTCAATCAATAAATTATGATAAAATATTTGAACTATGGTCAGAACAAATTTAATTATGTTGGTATTTTCCTGGGGTCGACACAGTTAGATCTATTTACAGTCCAAATTTCAAAAAGTCATAAACAAATATGGCTGTGGTCCCGTCAAGCTTTTTATATACCTGGAAAGATCATTCATTTCCAGTGATCTTAGCAATGCAAGTTATAACCAATTAAATCTGGTATCAATGGATATAATTAATGAATTGAGGCCTGCAAAAATAAAAATAATGCAGATTTCATTACAATATGTCCATTTTAATTTGTAAAAACACCCTAACAGTCACTTTTCAACTCTATGGGAATTAACTCTGTATTCAGATATGAAGTCTTCTTAGAAAAAGTAAAAGTTGAGAAAGGTAATTTGAGAAATTCACAAAACAAGAACATGACAAGAGTATGTTACTATTATTTGGAGTAGGGAGCGGGTATACACAGATGCAGCCAGTGAGGCCACCCAGAAGAAGTTTCCTTATGGATGGAGTGGAAGTTTCCGAAGCTTGGTGAAGTAGAAATGCCTGCAGAACTTAATTTATTAACATTTTTAGCTACTGATGACTTACAGTTTTTTTACAGAGTGCTTCATGTCCACACTGGTTCAGCAGAGGCTATTGATCTAAAGTTCCAAAGTGTACCTTTCATTCAAGAGATCTGCTCATTGTTTGGCTGTGTGTATCCAAGTGGTCATGTGCTAGTATTGCAAACAGACTTCACAAACCTAGATTTATTGACAACTATAATGGCTGGTTTCTAAGGATGCTGAAATCAGCATTATGAGATTAAAATCACACTCAGCCAGTCAAGTCCTATTTCTCAAGTCTTGCATGTTTTGGCCTTAAAGCTGTTTAGGACATTTGAGAGTTCAATTAGTAGGTGTTATGGTCATAGTCAATTAGTAGTTGTCATGGTCATTGAGCGGGTGGTCAAAATAAAAAATAACTTTTTATTTATTGTAATAAATTAACATAGAAATACGATAAGAACCCCTTGTAGTTGGTGTTCCAGCATCAGTCTGAGCAGTTTGGAATCTGAAAATGATGATCCTTTCTCAAGTAGTACCGCAAACCTGCTGGGGGGAGAGAAGCGGAGGGGCAGTGCTCGGAGTGCTCGAACAGGGAGAACTACAGGAACGTCATCCACTCACTCTCTCAATGAAGCTGACCTCCAGGTGTGCAGATCAACTGACTTTAAACTACAATTCACTTGAATTTGATAATTCAATCACCATTAGGTTTTATTTCTTATATCCAACCAAACTACTCTTACAAGGAAAAATAAAATGAAAGAATAGATATGTAGAAGTTAACTATATGTAAAAAAAGAAAGTTGTAATATTAAATTCAGCATATTTTTTATAAACTAATTAAAGTGCATCTGACTACAGTTTAGCATGTGAGCAAACAAACACGTAGTATTTTATTTTGGGGTTGCCGAACCAGGTGGAAACATCTATAAGGATGTAGCAAATACAAACTAAATTCAATTTACTAGCATAAAAAACTAACATAAGACAAAATTACAAAAAAGTGAGTTTAATTATTGCTTGAAACAGAAAACTTATTGCAGTATGATGACTGATGTGTGAGTCGCTGTTGTGTAGTAACCCTGCGCCTGCACGTACTACAGAAGAGCACCGACTGTACGTATGAGTGTTGTACAGTCCGGCCCAACTAAACTTACTCACTCGTTCGATAAATTAACCAGCATGGCAGCAACACTGAGTTTTGGTTAAGCAGGTTAAAGAAGCCGCTCTTAGTCATTGTTAAAAACGTAATTTCATTTCAGAGGATACTGAAGCCCTTGTGAGCAAACAGACTGAGAATACACTTATTATTCTGATTAGTTTTTCTGAACTTATAATATTTTGTGTAGTTTAATTTTCAACAGTTTATATGTTTCTGTTGGGTTTTAGTCTTTTGAAAATACAACACACTGCAATTTATAATAAAATAGTGACGCCATTCATTGTACATAATATGTGCTATTTTGTGAATAAAGTGTTTTTGAATTTAATTGTGCAAGGTGAGGAAGACAATTTCTAGCTATTGTTATACCTCACTTTTCAGTAATCAAGGCTAATACATAGAACAAAACCACAGACCACCATAAGTGTTAATAGAAGATCACTTTTGGATTCTGTTAAACTGTAGAGCTGTCCATTTGTAGAATTGTATAAATTTGGTATTTATCCGTTTTTTACTCTTCAAGCCAAATCTACTTTCATCACTTTTTCTGTAATGGATTAAGTGGATGTTCAGCCATGGTTTGAACTTTGGCCTACATCCACATTGAACACTATCTATTATGAAATCATAAGGAAGTTCACCAGTGGCTTCAGTGTTACTAACCAAATAAGAATGAACCTCTTGAATAATTGTTCAATGATGTACTTCAACACAAAGGCAGGTCAGAACAATGCTAAATATAAACTTTTTAAAGTAAAGATTTATATATTCTTACAGCAAATGTGTCTGTTGCATTACTGAGAGTGCTTGTTGAAAAGCAAATAAGACAGAAGAATAAGACATTTTTGTAGTTTAGTTTTAAAAACTGTATAAGTGCTGTAAATTTTACTGAGTATAATAAACTACTACCTCTCTTTGGACAGAATGACTTCAACAAGTTACTGGCGAAGAGGGAGGCGGAGTCACGTCTACTGCAGGCTCGGCTTCCGCTGCAGAAATCTGTGTCCACACCTAGTATCCTCGCTGCCCGGGAATTGGCTCCAGGTGCTCCTGTAACGGAACCATCGACTGGCAATCTTCCTGTGTAAGTATACAAATAATATACTAGCACGTACAGCATTTGTTCACGATGGCATTTGATTTGTTCAAGTACATATCTTTCTGTTTTACTGCCCTGTCTCTCTCTTACTTAGCACTGTAGATACTATATTTCACAGTTAAATTGACTTATTAGTAATTTTGAATATTAATTATTGTAGTATTAGAATTATTTTTTACATTATTTTGTATTTCTCTGCTCACAAAATTGTTCTTGTGCTGAAGGTAGTTCATAAAAATAGAACTCTTGGGAGTTGTAATAAAATTTTTTTACATTATCTGACTAAGTAACATTTGACAATCTTACAAGAATTAAATAAAAGTAACATTTTGGGGTAAAGTACCTATTTATAATATTTAATACAGATGTCATAATTAATATGTCTAAATATTGTATAATATCCCGAGTATAAAATTCTATGAACTTTGTTATTGGTTTGTTTTGAACATTAATGTATCAAAACCGTCCACACATACAGCAATTTTTAATTTGATAAAAATCATATTTTGCTTGAAAAGAATAAATAAATATGTAAATTAAGAATATATGCACAGTGTAATAATGGGTTTTCATTAATATGTTGTATATTAGAAATATTATTTTATGGTACACATATTTATGTTATTATAAGAGTTTTAATAAACTTGATTATTAGAAGTTTTGTTTTGTTATACATTTTTTACTAAAATATTCATAACTGCTCAGAAACGCCTCACAATTCAAAATGATATTTAAATCAAGACAAAAGTTAAAGGGGTGAGTTTAATTTATAAATATCAACTTCCTTGTACAGATGCATATAATTTTGTTTTTAAAATGAACAAAAATTGAACATTTTATATTACTGTAGGAAGCTAAATGTGGATTTTCTATTTTTGTTTTACTATTTAAAATATACATGCTTGTAACAGTAATGTATTCTTCATTCGTTTTATCTTGTGATTGCTAACTAAAGGGAGCTATTTATACTATTTGGTAATAAAACTTGTTTGTTTTTTTAATTGTATTTAAGACATTTTCTATACCTCAGTAATATGTTCATAGTGATATCAGGTGTACCAATAGTCTGGGGACAACATTATATTGTATAAAAACACTGTATAATAATTATTATCCTAAATAAAAAAAAAAACATACCTGAGATATTTATTGAAATTTTATACATACATAAAATTCAATAGGTATGTAAACTGTCTGCAACTGGAACAATTAGTGGGTAAAGTTAGTTTTATACATATATTGTAAAATGGTTGTATAAAAACACTGTATAATAATTATTAGCCTAAATAAAAAAAACATACCTGAGATATTTATTGAAATTTTATACATACATAAAATTCAATAGGTATGTGAACTGTCTGCAACTGGAACAATTAGTGGGTAAAGTTAGTTTTATACATATATTGTAAAATGGTTGTATAAAAACACTGTATAATAATTATTAGCCTAAATAAAAAAAACATACCTGAGATATTTATTGAAATTCTATACATACATAAAATTCAATAGGTATGTAAACTGTCTGCAACTGGAACAATTAGTGGGTAAAGTGTTTAGACATCATCGTCGTCACTTACTTCCATGTTTTCATCCATATTTGCGCAATTCACACAAACAACAGGTGCAGTATGCTCCCTACAAATGAAGAACTTGCACTTCACACACCTTGTTTTAGAAGCTCGGTTCTTACGCCAGTCACATGCATAACATCTTCCCGAAGTAACGTCTTCAGCTGGAGGAGGTCGTTGTTGCTCTGGCAGTTCAAGGAGTTCCCGCAACCTTTTTTTGGCCCACGATGGTGTAGCTTTTATGGGCAACCGGGACAACATCTGTTCCTTACATAGGTCCTGTGCTAAAGACTTCAAAAAATGTCTTCTCATCATGTTGTCTTCACTGTTATTCTTCCGCAGAATAACAAAACTGTTTACACCTGCGATGTTGAGAAGTCCATAGAAAACTGTCATGGTCCATCTGTTAGAGGTTCTTGAAACGGTGTAATTTTCTTTCAGTTGGTCCACCGTGTCGACGCCTCCTTTTGTGTTATTGTAAAAAAGCACTATTTCTGGCTTACCAAAGGTTTTAGAGTTTGCATCAGAGTCTACGTCATCACTTTGATGCATTGAAGAGAGCAAAGTAACTTGTTTGTTCTTGTTTGGTTGATATGTCACTAGTGTGCAGTCACTATTGAAACCAAAAACTGAGCCACCCACAGGCAATAGCTTTTTGTCTACAAAAGGAGGAGGAATCTCTCTTTTGTTACTTCTCAGTGTCCCAACTAATGTGATTCTGTGGTTTTCTAAAAGGCTAGCACACAATGGAATTGAACAGAACCAATTGTCCACAGTGACATTTCGTCCAGATCCTGTAATCGGTTCAACCATTCTCTCAACGACACTCTTGCCTGAATTGTCCAATTTGTACGGCCCATCTGGTTGATTGCCACAGTAAATTTCCAAATTGCTGGTGTAGAATGACCTGGCGCAGCACATTGCAAAAATTTTGATCCCGTATCGACCTGGCTTGGATTTAATATATTGTCTGAAAAGACAGCGTCCACGGAATTTCTCAAGCATCTCGTCGACTGTAACAAACTCGCTGACTGTATAGTTCTTCTGGCAGTTCTCAACAAACTGCTCAAACGTGTCTCGAATCGGAGCCAGTCTGTCTAATAATTTCCTTTCTTGCCTTGAGTTTATATCGTCAAATCGCAGTGCCCTCAGTAAAAACTTAAATCGATACAAGGGCATGACCAATGAGAAGAATTCAACACCACATGCATCTCGAGACCAAACCTCCTCTAAAATTCTGTGGGATAGTTTCATAACGCCAAGCATATACAAAATTCCTATCACTGCTTTGATTTCTGCTGGAGTTGTTGGTTTACAATGATCTTCCCTTGAATAATCACTTTTCTTTTTCTCAATCCATAGATTAGTGTATTGAACAATGTCAAGAATCATCTCATCAGTAAAAAAATGTTTCCAAACATCAATAGGTGTTTTACTATCTTTTACTGGATTGTTTACATGACTTACCCTCATTCGTAACACATTTCTTGCCCTGGTTCTAGCTTGACGTGGAGGGGGTTGCAAGTCCCAAAGCATCTTTTTATGTTTGCTTATATATGCATTCCTTCCATCTCTTCGACTAACAATCTGACTGTTTTTTCGTTGAAAAAGTGGGATTTCTTCTAAATCATCAAAATCATCAAATATGTTATATCGAGCAATATCTTGTTGTTCTGGTTCTTCATCTTCTCCTTCTGATGTTTCTTCTTCTTCCCATTCCTCAAGTACACCAAGCCCATCATCGTCCAAATCACTTGCATCACTAACTTGGTTTGCACTATCTTCATTTAGTTCATCATTGAAAATGTTTCTAACAACACTACCTGAAGGTCTTTCTCCTAATTCACGTTCCTCTCGTTCAACACTCGACAACAGTCTTTTTATTCTGTTATCGTCATCCATAGTTCAATAATTATATGTAAAAAATATAAGTAAAAATACGCATAAAATAACAACACTATCGGTGACACACGGAACTGAACACTGTGATCGCAGTAGTGCGATCGGTAAGACACGGTGGCGGCGTCCGTGCTCCGCGACTCTCGGGCTTCAACTGAATAGAAGGGGTAGGGGTGGAAGAGGGGGAGAGTGAAATGCCCTCGAGGCGGTTCCTAGAAAGAGGCTCGTGAGGTATAGTCGATCCTGCGACTGCCGACCGGCAACAACGCATATTTTTTTACATAAATAAAAGCGCCCGGAGGAAAACTCCGTGATCCCACCTATGGAGGGTTAATCAATGCAGATAAAGCAATAACTCTTTACACATATATACTACAGGGTGTCCCAAAAGTAAAGTGCCAAACTTAAGGAAATGGTTACATAGGTCAAAGTAAAGAGAAAATCATGGATACATTTTCCCCAAAAATGCTTCGTTTATCAGATATCTGCCATTTTGTTTTTTCACAACAAAATTTTTATCTCCAGGCTGGCTTAACCGATCTTTATGAAACTCGCTATGCATGTTAAGATAATATAGACCTATTTAAAAAAAATCAATGATCCAATTTAAAATTTCAAAAAGTGTATTTTTTTTAGTTTACTCGCAATTTCTGTTTTAAAATTTAAAATGGCTGTCATTTTGAAATTTTAAATTGGATCAAGTTGACTTTTTTTCTAGAATAGATATTTAATGTGTATGTATTCAATTATATAAATGAAGTATCTACATAGACATAAACAAACACCAATTGTGTACGTAGGCTTTAACGTAAATGAAGTACAGTATGTATGTAGGCAATAACAAATACTAAATGTTTACGTAGGCTGTAATTTAAATAAAGTATCTGCGTAGACAGTGACAAAAAAAAAAAAATACCAGGCAAATTAATGGGTATGTATTCAATTATATAAATGAAGTATCTACGTAAACAATATCAAACACCAATTGTGAACCTAGGCTATAACGTAAATGAAGTAAAGTATGTATGTAGGCAATAACAAACACTAAATGTGTATGTAGGCAGTAATCTAAATAAAGTATCTGCGTAGACAGTGAAAAAATAAATACTGAGACAATTGGGGCGTATTAATAATATTGGGGTGCATAGTGAGTTTCATAAAGATTGGTTAATCAATCAAATTAGAGATAAAATTCTATACTTTTGGGACACCCTGTATACCCAAAAATCTACTTTTCGAAGCAAATATCAATTTTTTTCATCTTACTGTGGTCGGTCCACAAGGAGTCAGAACATTTAAATTAGAGTATAGGTTGAGATGTAAATCATATTATGGGTCTCTATTAGGAGAACATAACGCTGCAAACCTGACCTCAACAAGATCACCTTAGTCAAATTAGAAATGGTTTCAAGTTAAAAAATGAACTTGTTCTAAAAAGCTTAGTTGTCATTCCCTGTAAAAGCCTGACAATACAAACACTGGATACAAAACACAATTTTTTGGATAGTGAGTGACTTTACAACGCCCTTGGGAAAGGTCAAGGAGGAGGCCAAAGAACATTGTCTGCATTTTGTTCGTACAGAGACTGGTGATAATTAAGCT
Organism: Stictocephala bisonia; assembly: GCA_035578905.1. Classification (NCBI taxonomy): domain Eukaryota; kingdom Metazoa; phylum Arthropoda; class Insecta; order Hemiptera; family Membracidae; genus Stictocephala; species Stictocephala bisonia. The sequence goes on from JAQJVL010000021.1 coordinate 4,316,378, forward strand.
TTTTCAACAAGCTCTAGTTTGAAAATTTAAACTATCACCATTTTGGCCAAGGTGATCCTTTTTGAGGTCATGTTTGTGGTGTTATGTTCTCCTAATAGAGACCTTCAGTATGATGTACATATCAACCCATGTTCTAATTGAAGATTTTTCCTAACTCCTTGTGGATCATCAACATTAAAATGGAAAAAATTCATATTTGCTTCAAAAAGTAGATTTTTAGGTAAAATATATATGTATAAAGAATAATTTTTTTATCTCTAGTGATTAAAAATTATAATGCTGTCCCCAGATTTGGTACACCCTATATAAAAGAGTGGTGCCTTATCAGAAAGATTGTTTGTATCAGGTATATCATTGCAAATAGATATGTCTGTTGGGCTAACTTGATTAGATATTAGAACCAGAAAAAATTGATTGCTTGTCTTATTCATGCACCGGCAAAAAACTGATCATCCATTGAAATGCACTGATGCAACTGAGATAACATCAAGTTGCTCTCGTCACTTACTATTCAATGTTTGAATAACAAAGTGATTCATAAACCAATAGGAACGTAATATATTGCTAAATCTCACAGTGCCTTCATTTATTTCTATGACAGCCATAAAATTTGTGTTAAGAGAAGAAATGTGTTGAACAAGTTCTCCATTTCTTATAAGTCGGGTTTAGTAATTTTATTTACTGGTCTTTAAATAGTTATTTTATTTGTGATGATATTTTCCTTAATTCAAGAATTACTTATGAAGAACATGTTTGTTATATCAAGTCTGTTTGAGTTCAATTGTCGTTCAAGTTTCATTGCAGTTTTGACTAAATTTCAATTTTCTTGCTATAAAACACAAAGTATCATCTAATAAATCTTCTAGCAAAAAAATATTATTATAACTGAGTATTATATTTTTGAATCTCTTATTAATTCAGACTTATTTGCAATAATAAACAGCAGCTATGTTAAGCAACATCACCAGCAGTCACAACCAAAAATAAATATATTAAGATGTAATTTACAGTCACCGATGCAAGACTGTTTATTTATTTATTTGTATATACGGCAATGCACCATTTTACAAAACATAGCATAGTTTGACTGTTTTTACAATATCAAATGTACAAATACGTCATTATCAACTAAAAATAAATATAACATTAATAAGTTGTAGATACTAGGCCAGCTGGAAAGATGATAATGTTAAAAAAATAACTAATATCAGCAAAAACACTAATAAAAGACAGACGTTACACTAATAAAAGACAGACGTTAATTAAACATATTAAATATAAGTCAAGAAAAGACAAATCTATAACAAAGCAAATGAAACAAGATAAACCTCTAACAACAAAAATTGTATAAAACAAGATAAACCTAAAAGAACAAAAAAACAAATAACAATATAACCTTATAACAGCAATATGATTATAAATAATAAAGATATGAGACTTACAGAGTAAACCAAAATATTGATCTGAAGACAGCACATACATAAAGCAACTTACTGATAAAGAACAATACTAGACATAATACTATAACAATAACATAACATTATAAATATTATTGAAGTAATCTGCAATAACATAAACAACAATAAATTAATATAAAAAACATGCTTAATAACATACGAGGGTCGTCCAGAAAGTAAAGAACGATTGCGCATCACGGACGGCGCAGTTCCCCCACCACCGCGGGAGTGGGCTTATTCGTTAGTCCAAACCTTCCGCTTCAGTTTGAGCTGTGTAGCGGTGCCGTGAGGTCACGTTTGCGTCTCTTGTGGAAGTTCAAAATGGCGGCACCAATTGAAAATCCCGCCAAGTGTGAAGTCCGTAGTGTGATTCGGTTTCTGAATGCGCAGCATGTTCAACCCATAGAAATTTATAGGCAAATTAAGGCAGTGTACGGTGACAATGCGATGAATGAGGTGAGAAAATGGTGCATTCAATTTAATGAAGGCAGAACTAGTGTGTACGACGAGGAACGAAGTGGAAGGCCGTCACTCGTTACTGACGAGTTGACAGCGAAAGTTGACGAAAAATTCAAGAAAACCGGCGTTTCACTTTGAGCGGTCTACTGGCAGTGGAAAAAATGCCAGTAGACCGCTCAAAGTGAAACGCCGGTTTTCTTGAATTTTTCGTCAACTTTCGCTGTCAACTCGTCAGTAACGAGTGACGGCCTTCCACTTCGTTCCTCGTTGTGCACACTAGTTCTGCCTTCATTAAATTGAATGCACCATTTTCTCACCGATGACTCGTTCATCGCATTGTCACCGTACACTGCCTTAATTTGCCTATATTTCTTTATGGGTCGAACATGCTGCGCATTCAGAAACCGAATCACACTACGGACTTCACATTTGGCGGGATTTTCAATTGGCGCCGCCATTTTGAATTTCCACAAGAAACGCAAACTTGACCTCACGGCACCGCTACACAGCTCAAACTGAAGCGGAATGTTTAGACTAAAGAATAAGCCCACTCCCGCGGTGGTGGGGGAACTGCGCCGTCCGTGATGCGCAATCGTTCTTTACTTTCTGGACGACCCTCGTAACAACAACAAAGCTACTTAATTTTTAAATACTTCTATGGGTGAACCAAAGAAATCAATAGCAGAACATAACTCATTTCCAGTCCTCATTATCCTTGGAATGGTGCTTTAGTACTGGTAGTTTGTCCGAAAGTGGTGCCTGGCAAACAATTGACAGAGACGAGCAGGGCGAGGAGTGTGAAAGTCGATTTGGTGGAGTATCTCTGGGCAATCGTTCAGGCCATTCAGGAGTTTGAACAGGAATATTGTGTCCACCATAGTTCTATGGTCGGCAAGGTTAGGAAGCCGCAACAGAAACTGAATTTCCTGAAAATCAACATTCATGTATTGGTAGTCCAGTCTCACACCAACCACTCTGCAGGACTAGAAGAGATCTGTCCCACCTAATAGGGTGACCAAACCACTGAAGAAAACTCAAGGATGGGTCGTACAAGAGACATGTAGAGGGTCCTGAAAGAAGGCAAGGAGAAGCCCTTACGACAAGTTTGACTAATAAACCCAAGTGTTTTCATTGCCTTGTTTACCATATTGGAAATGTGCTTGCCAAAGTTGAAAAAGGGTGTCAGAAGCACTACAAGTTCTCAAACACTATCGACCCTGTGCAGAGAAGCACCCTGTAGCTTATAGTCTTCTTATCTGAGAAAACTTATTCAGTCCTTCTCCGATTATACAATATTTCCTATGTTCTGGTCTTTCATCTTCTAAGCTACTTACCATAGTCAAACTGGTGACAGTCTATCGTTCTGCTGTAAGTGATGACAACACATTTTTTTAGGTTTAACGTCATATCATTTTCTGAACACCAGGTGTGAATCTTCTCCATGTTATTCACAAACAAGATAAACAAGAAAGGCCCCAGGTGAGATCCTTGAGCCTCCTAACAAAACTTAAACAGGTCTTGAAAGACTATGAGCATATTTTACAATCAGGGTACATCCAGTAAGATAGCTTTCAATCCAAGCAAGTAGAGGGCCTATGACACCAAGTTCTTCAAGCTTTCTCAGCAAGTGTGAATGGCTGACCCTATCGAAAGCCTTGCTAAAAATCGAGATAAATTCAGTCAAGTTGGTTACAATTTGAGAAGGCAGTCAGAACCATGTTGGCAAAAGCCACCAATTTTGTTGTGGTAGACCTAACGGAATCTGTTTTGTTGAGGGACTATTATGCTTCTCAAAGCAAAAGTCATACAAGCCTGTGATTCTTCACACTTGATCGGGTATCAGACTTATGTTTTGGCACAAGGAAACCAGTTTTAAGATTAAATGGAAAAACTTCATGGCTGAGGAAGTTGTTGAAGTAGAGTGATAAATGAGGAGCCAATACTTTACTGCAGAACTTCAAGACACCAGCAGAAATCATGTCTGGACCAGGTCCCTTTGATCTATTAAGATTCTTGAGAGTTTTCAATTTTGATGGCCGATACTTGAATGGATGAAATGCTAGTGCTTGTTGTACAAGAGTAAATAGGAGTAAATAGTTGTCAGAGATATGTAGACGTTGGAGAAAAAAATCAGCAAAAAGATTGCACATAGCCTGTGATTCAGTTGCAACACAGTCATCAAAATGCAGACTGTTAGGTGTTGTTGGTGTCTTCTTAAGGTTTTGAAGGTAATTCCAAAAAAAGCATAGGATTTGAACTTTCGTTGACTCTTGACGAGATAATCAGAGTGATACTGCCTTGACAGTCTTTTACATTAATTACAGACTTGTTTGGATTTAATGTAGTCTTCCAGCTTTAGTGACCCTTTGAATAGAGAGTGAAGTATTTTCTTCTTTAACACAATTTCTCTGAGCTGTTTAGAAAACCAGCATGGAAAATGGCTTTGCCAAGGCATCCTTTTACAAGGCAATTCTCGACTGTGATATTTCTAAAAGCACTACAAAAATCAACAAAAAGAACCTCAGAACTTATGTTAGGAGAGATATTCAGGTAAAGCTGTTGCTGAACTCATTTAAATACCTCATTAAGGTTGCACCTATTAAAATTAGAAACAAACATTGTTTGTAGTTTGTTCTTGGGTAGCCAGGCCATTATATCGAATTCCAATGCAGGGTGTGCATCCTCTTCGTGTAACAAAGGGTCAGAACTGAAAATCAGGTCCAGTATCACACCTCTATCGTTCAATATTCTATTCACTACCATAAGCTGGAGGAATCTAGTTGAGTTGACTGAGAGCTGAGAGTCAATTCAGAGTTCAGTGGGTCCATCCAGTTGACAGCGGACAGATTAAAATCACCAGCTATTATTAACATAGAGTTTGGGTAAATTTGAGAACAAACTTTCTCTGCTGCACACATCTGATGGTGAGTTGGGTGGGATATATGCTGCAACAATTAATATATTTCGACCAGAAAGTCTGGTTGTAATAAAAATATGCTCGACATTTATAACTGAGGATTTGACTTAATCAGAGGGGAGATTGGAATGAATTGCAATCAAAACTCCTCCACCCGACATCTTTTCACTAGAAAGATTTGACGTATCTCTTCTGAATACAAGATAAGTATGCAAGCCTAATTCTTCTGTGGAGATATCAGGTGATAAATTTGTCTCCGTTTATACAGTTATTTTATGAAGACACACGTTTATTGACTCAATTAATTGATTAAAATTTGTTTTTAAGCCGCTAACATTTTGATATACGATGCTTATTGGTGCATTTTCATTTATTAGTTTTTTTGAATTGTTAGCCATAATTGTAGGTATTCCATTTCAGTATTTTATGGTGAGGTTTTTCTCACCGTCTTTAGTACACTTCTCTAATTTATTCCTAATATTGTTTAGAGTCTGCCTCTCCCTGGGTGTTCTGAATCTAGATAAACTAATATCGCTGAATGCTGCGTCAGCGTTGAAACTGCATCTCGATTGAAAAGCTCAAAAAATTATCGTACCTCACTCTCGCTGTAAAGAACAATCTTCATAGGCCTTGGTTTGTCTCTGGCATGCTTACCAACTCTCAATACTTTCACATTTTTGTGTTCAGTGTCTGAGATAACAACATGTAACATCTTATCAACAAGAGCCTTGTCGTGTGAAATTCTTAATTTAGATTCAGGATTTTTCGACTCCGGGATATAATACTCCAAAATATTGTTAGCCCTTCTTGTCCGATCATTTATTTCACCATTCACGTCTTCTGGTTTACTGATGTAACTGATTTGATCCTCAATAGCATCTAACCTCTTCTCAGCAGTACTAAGCCTGGGTTCAAATTCACCAATTGTTTTGCGAAGCTCCTTGAGTTCACATTTCACTCTATCAATACTGCCGCTGATTGCAGCCAAATCACTTTTGGTAGGGAGATCAGAGATGCGTTTTAGTATTTCTGCAACCTGATCAAACATACTCTGTGCTTGGTTATCACTAACAGACCAATCAGCTTGGTCACATTGCCATAGTTTGTTTGAATTGGTAGCATACTTATTATAAATAGAATCCGGCATCTTGACACACAGAGCATGAAACCATCTTGTATTATCACACTGAATCCCTTTTTCAGAATCTAAAATGGTTTTCATGCATATAGGGCAAGTGGTATTTGAAAATTTAGAGGCCATTATTCGAAGTATCAGAAAAAAAGTAAGGACTCTGTTACCTCTAACTGTGCCGGAAGTGACTTCACAGATCCACCATCCATGAAGAACACCTAGCACCAATTAGAAGGAAACAGATGTATAGTATTATTTACAATACTGTGGATAAGTAATTCTGGAGACAGTAAAAAATGTGATAAGATGATGTAGATATCAGTAAATTGGTTGGATTGGAAATTAAAGATTCTGGAGATCAAACAAGCAATCACGACAAAACATGTAGAAAAACCTAACAGTCAATGAAGATGCAAATAAGTGATGACTCCGGCATCACATGCAGCCAGTACACATGTAGGCTGCATGAATAATATAATCTTCAATGTTACATGCATAAAAACATAACCTTTAGGTTGCATGCATGTATACTTTCACGCAAATTAATTTGGTTGTCTTTGTCTTTACAAGTGACAGTGACAGACAAGAATGTTGGTACTTGAAATTGTGTAAGAATGTAGGTTAGATCGTCTGCTAGCTTCAAAATTAAGATTGGCTCATTAAATTAGCTAATTATAAAAGAATACAAGCAATGCGATTAAGAACTATTTGTTAGTTGAACTTACTCCAATCTGAATGAAGAATGAAATCTAATTCAGCAAACTTTAACACTGATAACAAGGTAAAACTGAACAAATTACATTCACTAGCAAAAGACATTACGATTCAATCAGCAATCCAAAGACCAAAAATAATGTTATCAATTAATGTTGTTGTTGAAAATTGATACAATCTGTTAGTAGCTAATCAATATAACATGAGTTGACTATGTGCTTTACATCGAAACTACATGTTAACAAACCTTGTGATTACAATATCAGAATATAAATTTTGTGAAAAAACTAGAAATGATACCATGTAAAACTCAGTTTAACGTAATGAATTTTGTAGTGAAGTTGGTACTTACTATAATTAAAAGTATGTTAATAAATATGATGACTGAATATAGATAAGAAAATAATTAATTGCTCTGTCTAAAAATCATTAATAAAAATCGAAAAGAAACAGCGTTCAAATGTAAATAATGATTTCATAAAAGTTTTAACAGCTGTTGGAAGGTAAACAATGGTGTTTGTAATATAGAGGAGGTTAGAGCTTTCATAATGTTAAAACAAAGAAGGTTGTAAGCATGGTTTTATTCACATTCGATTGTAAGGCTCCGTTCTACTGGACTTGAAGGTTTCAATGGTAATCATTACCCACCTTTATTTTATTGAAGGAAAATAAATGAAAGTTAGATTAATCTAAAACTAACTCTATAATCTTATTAGTTATATATGCGAAAGTATGTATTTCTCATTTAACACTAGTTTTAAATTATCTCTTACATGTTATTCTGAAGACATGATAAAATATTTAGGAATTTTTTAAAAGAGTAAAAGGATTATTTAAATACTATAATATAAAATAAATATTTAAAAACTGGATATAAGTAGGTAGGGTTAGGGAGTGTTGCGGGCACTGGGCAGCATGTTGCATGGCTTGTTGTGTGTCAGTGGGCGGCCCAGTGGGACGGAGAGCGAGACTGAGGAGGAGATGTTAGCAGCCCTACTGGAGGCCAACAAGCACGGAGACCCACTGCGTCATCTACTCCGAGAGTGAGTACCGCCCACCGTCACGTAGATAGCTGCTACATCACTTTTGAATTTTAGTTTTTGGAAAAGTACAAGCACGTATTTTACTTTATTTTTCGAATGAGATTTTGAAATTTTTCTAAGCGGTCTAAATTACTTTTTCTTTTTTCAATCTGTCCAGTATTATATCTTTTGCCATATTTAAATATGCAACATCGAGTTTAATATTAACTTCATTATAACTTACATCTTCATTTTGTTGTTATTTCTTTTCAATCAATATGTTTTCATTATGCAGCCTTTCTGCTTGAAAGTTAAATACATTAAAATTAAAAAGAAAACGTTTAAAACTTGGGAGACACTTTTGTATAACTTACTCAAAGAAATTTGTGCTTTAACAAGTGTTAAATAAGTTTTTAAGTAAAATTGTGTACAAATATTAATTTAAATGTTAAATTAATAAAGTGCAAAAAGAGATCATTTGGTCTAGTTGATAAACAAAATATTTAATGAAATTAATCCCTCAGAAAGATATTTTTTAAAGTATATGTAAAGAATTGTGTCTCTAGTTTTTTTTTTTTTTTTTTATGATTTGTTCCTAATTATCTTTATTTGATAACTAATATTAGATACCAATTTATCATAAGTTATTTTACTGCCATCAACTGATTTGGTGAGTTTTTATAATATTTTTCTTGTGCCTTGTTAATGTTTCTGGAGCGGCAGTGACTTGCCACACAGCTGCTCCGAGTTTGATTCCCGATATGACCATTATAGCCGCTCCTGTGGTTCGGAAGTCACGTCATGTTGTTGGTCCCCAGATTAAGTGTTAGATAAGGCTACTTAGCTCTAACTTTGCCTCGTAAAAATAAGCCATTCTTTAACTATAACTTTTCTTTACTTTTCATTCAAAGTAATACAATGGAACACTAAACAAAACTCATATTTTTATCAGATTAGTTGGTTCAGAAAATGTTTTATAAACTATACTGAACCACTTACGCTTTCTGGCATCTGCCAAACCCTTGAAATGCAATGAGCAAGTCCACCAATAAGGAACCAGAAATGGTTTAAACTACAACCTCCCTGCTCATCACCTGACTCTGTATGAACGTAAGCCATCATACGCCGGTACAAGATTTTTCAACAATCTTCCTCAAGAACTGAAAGATGACAACCCAATGACTTTGAAGAATAAACTTGTTAGCTGGTTCTCAAAGATGCCGTTTTATAGAGTCAAAGAGTACATGGACTGGCAAAACTTTAACTAAACACTTTTGTAATTTACTTTGTATTGACGCCATTCTGATCTCTAACATGTAAATAAAGATTTCTGTATTCTGTACAATTCATGTAAGAGTGCTCTATATTGGCATAAGTTAAACAAATCATTGGTGATATGTGGATTTAGATTCACTCAATCTTTTCCCTAACTGCATTACTCAAGCTATGTTATCAATCACTAATAAAACATATTTGTTAGATTAGCAATTTTTAAAGATTTAATTTACTTTTATAAACTGGGCGTAAGTAAATAGCTAAAACTACACTGCAAACCATTAAAGTGTTTAATTTAAAAAATATTAACTGGTAATTGTTTTGTTTATAGTACTGTTTATGACGACCATTCAGAAAAGAGGCGGAAAAGAGGTAGTCTCTTCTTCAGAAAGAAAAAGGTCAGTGTTATTGAATTGTTTAATATACAAGGTGTTGTAACAGCTTTCAGTTGTTGTATTGTTCAAAACATGATGATTGAGTTTTACTCAGTCACACTGATATTGGTGTGTTAGTTATATATACTCTAGCATTGAAAATGTATTAGAGCAATACTTTATCATCAAAATGTTACAGCAGCACTACGTAATTTGTACCAGGAACAGTTTATTCTAGAAATTTACTGTAGAGACTTGTTAGACATTTGCATAATAAAACTATTCTTACAACTATATGACCTAGAAAATATATCTAGATCTTACTTCTTCTGTTTAATCTTTCGATTTGAAATTTGAGAGGAAAGAGTAATTTTCAAAGGACCTTAGCTTGTTTATTGAATATTGCTGAAATGTTAACATAATCCACTTCTGTACTTCCAAAAATAGAGAAGCAGAGAAAAGTGAATATTTTTAATCTCTAAACAAATTTATAGTCTGAGGTTTTATAAACTAAACTGTAAATTATATTTAGGCAGAGTATTGTTTGATTAAAATTATTTGAGTTTTTCGTAGCACCCTTAACAATAAATTTGCATCTTTGCTCATGTCAGTTGTAGCATTGAAATCACTGCCATGTAACAAGCCGAGCTTAAATAAGTTATTTAATTTTCCATATCCAGTAATCAGGGGTCTGTGAGAGCGATCCATGAATTTTATATGTAAAGAGATAGATCATTCATCCAATGTCAAATCTCGTGTAAATGATTATCAGTTGATTTAAGGCTAAAATGAAGGGCGATTGTAGTCCCTTGTAACTGTAATGCAGTTTGAACCAGCAGTAGTAGCAAACCTCATTAACTAATCAATTACTGGCACAACAATTCATATTACATGACATTTTTATTATAAGTAAATATATAATCAAGGATAGAACCTAATATTTGTAATTTTTTATTGAAACTCTATTATTGTAACTTTTGTTGCTGGCCGACATTGGTTTTCCTGCCATCTGCGATTATGGTTTTATATTTCAAGGCGTAAAATAAATACTACATTGGGTCTTTATTTGTTGCTAAATGACAAGCTTTGAAATTAATTAATTCTAAGCTTAACTTTCTTTAGCAACTGGTTACGCCTTATAATATGTCTAATGAAGTATGTTCATAATGCAAATATAATTTTTTATTTTGGTTAGTATTTCATTCTACTGTAAATTATGCATGTAATTTTTCATAACGGTGTAATAGATAAACAGTAATTACAGAAAGTAGGCTTCTCATCATAAATAAAATATTATTTTGGATAAATTTTGATTGAATATCTAAAACAATTTTAAAATATTTGTTTTTGTTAATTTTTTGAAAATGATTTTAGATTTGAATTAAAACATATCAAAAATAATATTTTATTTAGTGATAAGAAGCCTACTTTAATTTTTTATTTATATTTCATTGTATTTTCAGGTGCTGTAGACTGGTAAAATTGAGTTGACAATCTATGCTTGATATTGCTCAGTTCATGATCACGATCCATGTCTGTATTTTAACAAGTGATGCTTACAAATATATGTTCGTTTCAATTTCCTTAAAAACTTTGAAAATCAATTCCCAAATCCAAACAGGAGAACTGAGATATTTACATAATTAATTACTAAATCATTGTTATTCATGATATGTTCATAAATAGTAATTTAAATCAACCTCTCATATGCTGTATTCATTTTTGGTTACCGTCTGCACAGTGCACTATGACAATGCACAAATTGAGTCCTTTGGTATTTACCGTGAAGTGTGCTGCTAACGACTGGAGTCGTTATTGATTGTTTCTGTGCATTAGCATGCTCACGATATCTGTGAGTGATTTGGTAAACTTATTGTATGGATAGAAAAATTCGTATTTAATTTTTATTGACTGCTTGTTGTTTATGTTTTGCAGTATCGTGAAAATAGCATCTATTAGTGAATTTAGGAAAATTTTTATGGAGCCAGATTTACTAGGTGATTTGAGGATTATTTTCTGACAGCAATATAATGATCTTGTGTAAAATTTAAATACAATATTTCTTTTAGAAAAAAGGCAATTAGAATTATACTTCATTTACAACATGACAAATCTGTATACAATCATTTTAAGAGTCTTAAAATTTTAACATGTTTGACAAAATTAGAAAACTGTAAATACCCACCAATTGTTACACATATAATACAAGACGCAAATCTGAGATTGCAACTAGGCAACATAAACTAGAATCTTTTAAGAAATCTCCCAGTTATACAGGTTTTAAATTTCTAAAAATGATGCCAGTAAGCATAAATGTTGAAAATAGCATTACAATTTCTAAGCAATTTAAAAACTACTTAATTACTAAGACTTTTCACTCATTGGAAGAATATTTTTAATTAGTTTTAGCATTACTTTTAATTTAAATTACTTTTAACCCTGGAGAGGGCGTGTTAATTAAACTCGCGTGAGAGGGCGTGCAAGGTGATACAGACCGGATATTGAACAAAGAACTAGATTTTAGCAAATCCTATATTTACTCACTCCAAACTACTTGCTAAACATGACAGATCATATTGCATAACCTAAAAGTGAGCAATAAGTGAAATATACATAAAATATTTGTTCATATTTTATATCAATCTTTCTTCTTCATGTTGCCAACAATTTCTTTCTCAACACTTGCCAACAGTTATTGAAGTTCCTCTTCTTGTTGCTTCTCTATTTAAAATAATTTTGATTTTTATAAATAAAATATAAAAATATATATACCAACATCAATAAATGAAATATTCTTGAAATAATATATACACTTCTGTACGAAAGTTTAGCTACAATATGTAGAAAGTGTTTATTTTTTCAAATATAAAAATAATTAAGAAATGTATTAAAAATTACACTAAGAAATATTTACTGTGAAGAATCAAAAAGTGTATATGTCAGAGGGCGCACACAGTCTAATCAACTCTCAAATCAAGTAGGGTGAGGCGGCGGGCCAGAAAATAACGACCAGCTCATAAGAACAACGCACACTGACGGCGACTAAAAATGGCGAGGGGGAAGACAAAGTGATGTCCGCTGAGAGGACAAGTCCAATGACAGGTACTGGAAGAGTGGAAGCTATTGGTGCACTGCAATAACAGCAAATTAAATTTTACTGTTCGCCAGATCTAAATGACCGTGACACACCCTCTCCAAGGTTAACAAAATTTTCAGTTGTATAAACTGACACTATTCAATGTAAGATTTTTACATTTTATGAATAAAGAGATTTGACTTTGAAAATCAGAATGATCAAAACGATGTGAAAGTAATGCTCCATTACCTCCTTAGGAGGAGGTAGGCCAAACAAAGATGTAGGTTAGTTTAGGTTACAAAGGAAAAAAGCTGATAGGGTAATTTATATCAGGATTTATAACCCCTTTGATCCAGTTTTTATAATTTTCACTCGTGTAATTGTTTTAGTGAAAGTTTTGTAAATTATTTGTAGGATAGTTGGCAAAATCTCAGCACGGGAGTTTAGACAAGTGCTAAATTCTCAGCAGTTGAGAGATAAAATATATAATCAACTATTCTCATTTTACTACTTTTCTTTTGTTACACTTTGTACCTTCCATATTGATTTATTCAAGCAAAATAAAATCAATTCAAATAAATTTAGTGTTGTAGAGAGATTGTTAGAAGTAAGGAATGTAAATGCTGGATATGACAATAAGTTATAAGGTAGAGATTTTTTTCAACAAAATATAAAAGCAATTTTTTGTACTCCAGATTGATAGTGCCATCATAAATTATATGTGATCGAAATTAAAATAACTTATTAATATATGAAACAATATTATTGCATGAATTACAATACAGATTGTACAATGTCAGATATTGACTGCTTGTAAACAAGCACAGAACTGGCAAACTGAAAAATCGTCAATTTTAAAAATTCAATAAAGGTTAAAAAAATGAAGATGTTTTGATTACAATATCTCGCATTCACTAGTTGTTCACCATTGTTATCAGATTTTTTATCACTTCATATGGTTGAAGTCTAGAGTTACTAAAGGAATCAGTGTATTTTGTGAAAAATATTCTGATTACAGGAAATTACTAAGAAATCAGTTTTTTTTAAACTGAAAATTGTTTATCGGTTTTAACTTACAGTGGCCAATAACGCTTTGAGTTTGTCTACAGCCTGGCTTCGATAAAACTTTGAGTACTTGCATACAACTTGAAAATATTACAGCAAATATTGAACAACATTATAGAACAACATTTATTTTTAGATAACTTAGTTTGATCCTATATTCTTTATTAATTGACAGGATAAATCGAAGAAGGTGAATCACCACTGGGTCTCTGCTTGCTACGGCTCTCCTCAGATCTGTGATTGGTGCTCCAAGTCCATTACCAACAAGCCAGCACTCTACTGTGAAAGTATGTAGTACCACGTCTAGTAAGAAAGTCAAATATGTCTTTTGTGTTCCTCCAAACACTGTGTAGTATGAAATAAAAATCTTATTGATAAGTATTTGTAGCTTATACTGCCGTTGTTGGTGTGATCAGGGTATGTTTGTAACAGCCATATGGCTTTTAACCCTTTGACAGGTACTGACGTCACATACGAGTAGATGTCCTGTATCTAGAACTTTGTATGGGTGAGTTTTTCAAACCAAAATGTGACCCAAAAAGTGAGTTTTTAAAATGTTTATTAAGTTGTCTAATGAAGTTTTTTTGTTTATTAAGTTCATAAACATGTTTTGTAAAAAAAATAACTTATTACTTTGAAATTTACTATTTCAACAAAATGAATAATAAATTGTCATTTTACATATGAAAGAAAATTTATTAGATATAAAATTAAAAAGACTACAAGTTTTATGATATGATTATTATTATGGATCAAATCGTTGAAATAAAATCCTATGTTTTTTGCATTTTTCGTGTACAGAAATAGCCCCTTAATTCATTCATTCATGATAAATAATACTTATTATCTTATTAGTTTGTTTGAAATGCCAACCATTTGCATTTTCTTTCACAAACAAGTTTTGTCTAGTTTTACTGTCATATGCTTTATTAAAGTCAATAAATAGTATATGCACTTCCTTCTTGTATTCTCAATATACAATTTCCTTACTAAAATACTTTAAATATATTACATCTGTTCATTTTCAAGAAATTTTACCTCTTCTCTTTCAATAGATTTGATAAATCTTTTAGTTTTTAATTTCATTAATAGATTGTATCAGTCGTTAATCTTAGAAGTTCCTTAGACATAACAATGCACATAAGTATTTGTTTTGTATAGTAAATATTTAAAATCTAGAATCATATTACTTGCATTTTAAATATCTATCGTACATACTGTTGTTGTTCTAGATTGCACCATAACTGTCCACCAGAACTCGTGCAAGGAACACATACTAGAGTGCTCCAAGCCCAAAGTGACAAAGGTAAGTGTGATAAGCTATCATGCCACTTGAGTGGCTCATTGGCAACCAAGTGATAGTTGTGTGTGTGCCATGTACACTGATTATTTTGACTCCTGGCTTTTCAGCCTGGATGAACATAATGAGGTATGTTTAGTTAGTTATGAATGTCTATTTTTGTGAATTATGTCCCTATAAAGTTATAATATGTATTCATACTTTATGTATTTTAATGTTTTTAATTATGAATTCATAATGAAATTTACTCTTCTTGAAATTTAAATCTAATTGTTTATTTTGGTTTTGTACTACCTTTTTTTTAGAACATGTAAAAATCTGTAATTAATCAAAGATTTTTTATAAGTTTTAACATTACTTCTGTTTTGTAGTAATCTTATTTCAGAAATGGTTAAAGGAACTAGATTAATATTATTAATTCAATGCATATGTTATGTTTATCCTGCCTGGGATTGGCAATTTTTCAGCAATTGTTTACTATCTATCTGTTACATAGTATGTTTTATTTTATGCTAGCCACAAAAACTCTAAACAAACAGATTCAAATGTTAAAATCAATTCTACAGTATTTATAACATTGTTTTTCTTCAAATAACAAATAGTTATTACCTAGTTTAAAATATGTATTAACAGATAAAATGTGAGTTTATTTTATTGCTAGGTCAAAGAATTCTAGCATTAATTTGCAATGTGATGGTAGTAAACTCATACATAAAATATTTTAAAACTTTTAAAGGGTGCAAGATAGTTTGCAAGGTAAAAAATCAAATCATTATTTTACACATTATGTAAGACACTTATTAAAACATAAATAACAAAAAGTACAGCATTTATTTAACTTTTAATACACATTAAAGGTACTTTGTGCTTTTTAAGAGTGTTTAGTTGGTTCTTGATTTTGTTTTGAGCTCAGTTTGTAGAGTAAATTTATTGTGTTTTATTTTCTTACTCTCTAAAGATGGTAAAAGTCTGTAACTGAATGTCTTAATTTTTAATTTTTCAACCAGAAAACTGTTATCTGAGATTACATCTATGACATAAAAAGCTATTTTTAGCTTATAAAAGTATCATTATGAGCAACGCTCTTGAGATATGATGGAAAAACTTTATCTTAACTTAACACTTGGAGTACTGATCGTTTAGAAAGGCTTTTGTAGAATGTTGTTTTATTTTTAATTTTTAAAACGTATAACTTAATAACTATAAATAGTCACTTTATTTGGTCGGAGTTAGTGTAAATTAGTGTAAATTTATGTGTATAATACACCAAAAATTATTCTTAGACATAGTTCTCTATCAGCTAAATAAAATGTCACGTTTATGATAAATAATATAAATATTATTCATTTCTAAGACCCCGATCGTAGAGATATGGGTGAATATGAGGGGTGAATGAGTGTGTTGAGTGTATATGAATGAGTGTAGTCCTTGTTACTATTTGAGTTTGAGTTAGCTCAGAAAGGACTATTTATTAATAGCCCAATAGCCAGAGCAACTATGGGACCTACAGCTTTACTTGGAATCCGAACCACATAGTGTGTTGGTCTGATTTTCAGCTAACTGACAAGTCTGACACTCAGTTTTCTTCTGTATACAACATCTGAACTTTGACTACCATCCAACATGGACACTCCAGATTTCTCTAGTAGTGTCTAAGTCGATGGCAATCATTGAGTGGACGTTGTGTCAGTATTAAGAAGACAGAACATGGAACCTATCGCCTGCAATCTCCCAAACACTGTCCCAATGCACCACCAGTGCCAACTAATATCCATTAACCTTTTGCGCTCCATAGGCGAACTGAGTCTGATATAGGTTATCAATCTTTTATTTCATTTCCATTTCGTTCCAAATATTGTTTAAAGTTTCTATAGTTGCCATGGTAATATTTACTTGTATTTTGAGTCACACAGTGTTTAATTTGAACTTCGTAGTATTTTTTTTTTTTTTAACCAATCAGCTTTAGTCAGCTCCAGCTGTCGTCTTATATTGAACGTTTACTGTTGCACATTTAGGTTGTGTTTGTAAACAATATTTACTTTATTTTTGTTTGTATTTTATGTTTTTAGTTGCTATTATTAATTTTTAGAATATATCAAAGTACAAATGGTAAATTTGTTTACTATTTTTGTGTACATCTAGTATTATGGCGCCTAGAAGTAGGGATAGTTTAGCTGACACAAACATTGAAGCTATGTTTGACGAATGTTCACGATTTTATATATTCATTTGTATTTGAACAAAATACTGTTACCAGTGTCAGTACTATTTGCATATATGTCAAGTCAATTTAAATTTTGCTGTTCAGTCTAAAGACGGGATTAGCATTCTAAGTGTCAAAATAGGTGTAATTATTATACTCTATTTTAAAGTAAGCAACTAACAAAATTGAAAAACACAATCTCCACTTTGAAAAAATTAATTCTTTAAATATGACCACTGTTTAAAGATTTATTTGACACATTGAAAAATACATTTTTATGAATTTAGACATGCTACAATATTTTTTAATTTTCTTTTTGAATGCTTTGGATATATGCCCCTTGTCATTTAAAACATGTATGCATAAGTAATTGATATTATGTTTCAGAATAATTCCAAACCAACGAGTCAGAACAAGATGGTTAGCAAGAAAAGTAGTCAGCAAGCACAGAACCATTGTTCCTCCCCCAGTAGGTGAGTGACATGAACGCTCCTTTATCTATATATATATATATTTATTCTGGTGTTGGGCACCATTTTTCATTCCGACAAAGAAATTAAAAAATTTTCTTTTTATACTTGTTGGGCTCTTTTGCATATAATCCAAAATAGCAGACATTAATGTTCAGATGTGTTGGGCTTAAAGAGCTATATTTTAGACACAATAACAAATAAATTATTTATACAATTCTACTGGAAGATTACTTACCTTTGCACCTGGCTAACGGCTGAATAGGTATAATATTGTTGGCTAAAAAATAATTATATTCACCATTGAACATTTTATTCAGGTTTGGGTGGCTATATGAAAGCGGTTAGGACTCATTGAAAAAGCAAATATCTGTCATAAGAAAAAGACGGATGTAGGCGCAATCGCCAGTAGCCAACTTTTTTTCTCATATAATTTTTTTTATTTGCTTTTTCCCATTTGCTTTTTTTAAATGTTTCATTTATTTTATGGACGTGTCGATTCTCGATTCCACTGATTCTTGACACTGGAATCAGATTTGATTGTAAAAGTTGATTCCAGATACTGTGATTCTAACCTTCGGGCGTTTTTCAGTGAGAAACAAATTCTCAATTTTCAATACAAACCTATGCAGTCCAGTTGCATTACAATACTTTTTCTCAGATTCATAGTACGTTTTGGCAAGCAGGGAAAGGTTAAGAGGTCTTGCTGATACAAAAATATTGTATTTATACAATTTTATCATATCAGGGTCTGTAGATCTATATGAGGTCAGAACCGCTCCATGTCATTGCGGCACGAAATTGTCATAGCATTTTTGGGTAAAATGTCTAGTTTGACATTGAATTTTTTAGAGCCGCCATTTTGGAACTGTTAATTGTAGACATACAGCCTTTTTACTTGAAATGTGTATTTTTAAGATCAACTTTCATACCAAAATTCAGTATTGTATGTCAAAAGATTTTTGAGATATTAAAATTTTTGTAAAAAACTCAGACAGATAATGAATCAAGAAAGGACACACTATTTACTTGTATTGACCTTACAACAAATCCTCTAAAATATGTGACGATTGAAGCTCGATAACCTGTATATTAGACTCAAATTAATCATTGGTCAGTTATTTGTTTGTCTTTGGTAGCATAAGAGATAAACGTTTTTTGTACTATTGCAAAATTATTAAATCATGCATTTTACTCAAAAAGTACGAGGCGTGTTTTTAACCCTAAAACTGGCAGTTAAAATTTTTCTGTGGTGGCGGGACTTTTAGGGGCTTTGCAAGGGTCTTTTTAAAAAATCATACAAAATTCAAATATAATCAGAATGAAATAATTTTACCACCATCGTATTCCCTAAATCTCATATAATATTTATGTATAACAAGTAAAAATATTTTAAAATAAAAAAACTTTTATTGATGTTCAAAATAATTTCTTGTTCTATTTCAATTTCGAAAGTGGGGGGAACCATGCTGTAAACTCCTAAACATAATAAAGTGACACAAATTTGAAGATAGCCAAAAGTTCCAAAATGTTGTCTAGTTTTCAAAAATAGAACATTCATTATTATTAAAATCACAAATATAGTCTACACCATCATAAATCCTTAAAAGGGTAAAAATTGCAAATTTCAGACTGTTGCGCAAGTAACACTAAAAATTTTATAAAACAATATATAAAATTGATAAAACTAATGTTATTTTTAATAAAATATTCTGAAAAATATGAAGAACATAAACATGTTACTTATTTGTCATTTTGAGCTAAGGAGAATATGTACAATAAATAAAAAATTTAGTCTATGTTACAAGGTAGGTCACTAGACCGATCACGATGGTTGAACATTATAACTCTCCCACATCAAATAATAACATATGTTTATAACAAGCAAACTAAAATAAACAATAGATAATATAACACAGTAAAAATAATAATATTTCAATTACTAACAATGTCAACAACAAACTAATGCTATGTCCACTAGATCGAGCAGCTGGCGCGCGGGCTCAGATTGACAGTAGGAAATCTCAGCTGTTCTACCGGCGATGTTTTTTTTATAAAAATGTTATGTTATTCACCGATGTTCCAAAGGCATCAAAGTTACAAGTAATAAAGTTTGACTCTTTTAAAACATAATGATATGATCTATAACGAAATTTAATAATGTTTTATACATAATGAAACTGCTTGAAAAAAATATGTTTTGACCGTCGATAATCGACGATTGCCACTTCTAGGGTTAAAGTAAGTACCGTTTTGGAATCCCGCCTCTGTAGCGCTACAGTCGGCGTCCAGCGCATACGTTCAAGACACTACTATCTTTTGGCAAGCCACAGCTGCTGTTACGGACCCATTTGACTGTATTTAAGGTCGCTTATGACTGTCTAAAATTCCTCCTCTGATTAAAAATGCCGCCAACTGTAAAGTACATGTTGTGATGAGTTCGTAACGATAAAGGCATGAAAGCAGCTGACATTCATCGAGAGATCTGTGAAGTTTATTGAGAAAACAGAATGAGTTATGGGATGGAATGGAAATGGGTGAGAGCTTTTAAGGTTGTGCGAATGTGCATGATGATGAACGAAGTCGGAAACCTTCACTCATTACTGATGACTTGGTGCAAAAGGTTGATGAAAAAAGTCAGAGAAAACAGACGCTTTAGAAATGCATCATTATGTAGTGTGTCTTCAAGTGTCATGAAGTGCCATTATTGAAATTGTGACAGACCGTTTGAAGTACAGAATGTTATGCTTATGGTAAGTTCTCAAAATGCTGACGGAGAATCACAAAAACAAACGTTTGATGAGATTCACATAAAAAATGTTTAACCAGTTCTCTCATATTCCTAGATCATTAGAATTGTGATGGTTATGATTTGAAAAACGAAATTTATTGTCACTGTGACAGACTAATGATAAGTATCAGCTGCTTCCACACACTTAGTGTTATGAAAATGTACACAGCGCATAATTTACAGTCGGCAGCATTTTTAACCGGAGAAGGAATTTTAAACAGTCATAAGTGACCTTAAATACAGTCGATTGGATCCGTAACGGCGGCTGTGGCTTGCCAGTAGATAGTAGTATCCAGCACAGATGCACTGAATGCCGATCGCAGCACTACAGCGGCGGGATTCCAAAACGGTACTTACTTTAAAAACACGCCTCGTAATTAGTATTTTTGGGTTAAGATTTAATATAAGAAACTAAAACAAAAATCTGTTTTGGTGGGAAAGGTTTTTTTATAAATACAAAGTTTACCTGAAATATAATTCAGCGTGCATAGGGCTGCTTCCAGCTTTAACAGGAATTTGATATAAATATTTAGTTTTATTTTCAAATATACAAATCAGGTACCAGTGTAGTATGGGCACTTGTATTATAATATTTACTGTAGTAAAATATATCTTTACTAAATAAATCAGAGTCTGTTACGATTGCTAATATATCAATTTTATCTAATTCAACTATCCAAAATTGATTTTTAATTCTACAGTAGTATGTAGTATTAAAACGTATTTTAATATCATTCTTTACCACTTTCTTAGTATAATTTAAGAGTACAGCATGTGATTTTTGACAGGAATATCAGTACCATTAATTATTGTTACTATACTTATTTCTGATAATTCATTATACTATATTTGATTTCTTTATCTTGGCTGTTGATTTGTTTTAGTTTTAAGAATTTAATTTTAATAAATAAGTACAGTGGTGTAGAAATATGTTATAAAAAAATACTGTTATCACCCAACTTGTGCCCAACCCAGATTCTTTGTCACGTTTTGAATGATTATGATGTTTACTTCTAAGAATATCAAACATGTTTATCTTGGCATGAAATTGTCAATGCATATGTGATATCTGGCCAGAAATGTCAATTGTAGTTGAGAAGTGGTGTCCGTAAGTTGAAGAAAAGGAATGTGTTAAATGTTGATCTATACTTTTATCTAGGAATGCTGTTTGCATAAATATTTGAGTTACAAGTAATTTTGAGAATGTATTTGAATTAAGTTGTTTGATGCATTGGATGGTGTTAGTGGATTTTTAGAAGCATGAGATTGTGGATCGTTATATATTAACAATACAATTATGACAAATCTGTTACTGTGGAAACCCCATTTAAATAATTTTATTTAGAAAAGAAATATACTTGTGACCAAACATTTATTTTAATGACTTCAATAAACAAAATATATTTCTACAAATCAAAACCACCTCTTTGATAGTCAAAAAGTAACTATGTTAGATTATTAGCGAATAAAATATTATTCATTTACACTGTTTGATTGTTAGAAATGTTAGATAGAATTGCCATACAAGTGTGTGTGTATCTCATAAAGGTTCATGCATATATAATGAGTGAGGAAAAGAACTCTTGACTCATTTTCATAATCGGTGGGCAAAAATGTTGTCTAAGTTATGTAAAATGTTAATGATGAAGCAATGATAACAGTACAGTACAATCTTCTTCTTCTTCTTCTTCTTTGTCTTTGCCTTTTCCCACGTCACGTAGGGTCGGCATTACAACTCCGGATCCTCCTCCTCCACAGCTGTCTATCCAGGGCTTCTTCCTTCCTCCATCCCTTTTCCCTCAAGTCACATGACACCTTGTCCTTCCATCTCATTTCTGGTCTCCCTCTCTTCCTCCGCCCCTCGACCTCCAAGTCTCCAACCCTTCTCCCCACATAGTTCTCCCCTCTTCTACGTATGTGCCCATACCACCTCAGTCTACCTTCTTGAATTTTCTTCCCTAAGGGTCCCACTCCAACTGTTCCTCTGATGTAATCATTTTTTATTCTATCCTTCCTTGTAACTCCACTCATCCACCTCAGCATTCTCATTTCCGCCACTTCCATCCTTCTCTCTTGCGCCTTCTTTATCGGCCAAGTCTCTGCACTATACAGCATTGCAGGCCTCACCACAGATTTATACAACTTTCCTTTCCTCCTGGCACCAACCCTCCTATCACACAACACTCCACTCATTTTCTTCCAATTCATCCATCCACTATTAATCCTATGCTGTATTTCCGCCTCCAGTCCTCCATCACTCTGGATGTACGAACCCAGGTATGTGAACTTCCCTACCCGTGGCAGCTCTTCCCCTTGTATGTCCACCCTTAGCCCCTGTGTTTCTTCCATACTCATGTATTCCGTTTTCGCTCTGCTGATCCTCATTCCTCTTTCTTCCAACACCTTCCTCCACTCTTCCAGTCTCACTTGAAGTATCTCCTGGGTTCTCTCACAGATCACCACATCATCTGCAAACATCATGCTCCATGGCGCTTCTCTCTTTACTCCATTTACCATACAGTCCATTACCAGGTCAAAGAGGTACGGACTGAGAACCGACCCTTGGTGTAGCCCTACTCTCACTGGGAAGTCTTTAGTGGTACCCACACTGGTCCTTACTTGCGTCATTACTCCTTCATACATCCCCTTTACCACTCTCACATACTTCTCGGGTATGCCTTTACATCTCATACTTCTCCATACCTCCTGCCTGGGCACTCTATCATAAGCCTTTTCTAAGTCAATAAAAGTCATATGAAGGTTAGCCCGCACCTCTCTGTGCCTTTCCATCAATTGTCGCAGAACAGTACAGTACAATCAACTCCCGTTTATTCGCTAGTTGACTGTACTGTAGGTCAAATTTGCTACCAAGTAAATTTGCATTTAATTTAAATGGAAAATTAAGTAAAGATTATTTGATTTTACAAGTTGGATCACAGGGTTCTTGTTTAGTCCCAAATTTGGTGCTGACCGTGATTCAATTGAAGTATTGATAAATGGTGATTGGCCTCAAAAGTTGGAGGTTGAACATGGTGTCCCACAGGAATCAGTTTTAGGACCTCTGCTCTTTTTGATATGCATTAATGATCTTCCAATCTATATGCAAAGCAAAACATATTTATATGCAGATGACACAACCTTTTTCCATACATATTCAAATGTTGAAGAACTTAAGAACTCGGCCCGTAGTGCTCTAGTCAGAGCTTCAGATTGGTTTAAAACTAACGGGTTTCTCTTAAATGACGACAAGACACAAAACATGATTTTCTCTCTTAAAAAAGTGGGTCACAATATTTTGTCAGGTAACTATACCGATAAAGTAAAATTTGTATATGTCCATGTAGACAAAAATTTAACATGGGGGGTCCTCGGATTGATTTCGTTACCTCAAAATTATCTAGAGTTATTTTTATGATTAAAAGACTCAACTGTTGTATTACAAAAAACGATGTAAGATGTGCTTATTATTCATATTTTCCATCTATATTTAGGTATGCATTGATTTTTTATGGTAATTGCAGTAATATTCTTAACAATCCTAATCTTATTAAAACTGTGACACATAATTACAAAACTAGGAGTAGGACAAATGGACTCACTACTATTGACTTCTGTAGATTAAGCAAGTGAGTCAATAGTAATTACATTACATCACTGAAAGTCCATAATAAGATAAGTCATCTAGTTCAAAATTACCCGAAAAAAATATTTTCAAAACTTTTACAATTGGCTTCTTAAAAACCCTTTATATAGCATTGATGATTTTTTATGCTTCTCTTATATTATTTTTTGACATCTTTCATCTTGAAATGTTTTTAGAGTAATGAATCCTTTTGAATGATTTGCAATTATTTTTCATTTAACATAGACTTAGCTATTAAGCAGCAATCTATGACGTTGTCAATAAATGTAACATTTTATATGACAATAAAAGGCTATTTATTTATTTATTGATAAAAAATATGCAAAATTAAGCATTTTTAGAGATTACTTCTTGTTTTGCTGACTAGTATAAAGATTTCTTTGTTATTTGTAGGAATGACCTATTTTCATGATTCATACCACAATCTCTAAGCATCGAGTAGTAGAATATCTATTATTACAACATGTTTTTTAGTTTGGAAACCATTGAGCATTTCTCTGCCACAGTCTTTATTTGTCAAAATCAACCAACATAACTCCTTTAACTTAAATCAAACCATAATATTACAAAATTAAATGTATTACAAAGAAGCTAAGCAATATTTAATAGAGTATATTTTCTTCTATATCAGATAGTGAAAAACATCATTTAAACTCAAAATAACAACAAACTTATTAAGAATAGGACTAACTTTTAAATAATTCAAATTTTATTAGCTCCTAATTTAAGTATTAAAAAGAAGTGATAATAAAGAAGTGGTATGTTGCTTATTACTGAGCAATATACTCCAGCATGACTGTCTTATAGCAATGTAGCATGACGTTTGTATGATGTGTAATGATTGGTTTTTGCATTTTATGTACATACCTTGTGTCATTTGAAATATATAATGCATATATTTAATATGTATTTCTTAACAATGTGGTTGTCTAATTTTATTCTCAATGTATGCAACATAATATTTAATGTTTGAAAATGATATGTGTTGTATTTACTGATTAGTAAATCAGTGAAATATATGTTAGTAACATTGTTGTGTTTTGTATTTTAATTTGTTAAGAGTTAAAAAATTAATAGCAAAATATGGTATAGTAATTATTCTCAAATATCAGCGTTTGCTGACTGTAAATCTTAAAATATGAATGTTTCAAATAGTGATTTCCAAGAAAGGTCAGAAAACATGAAAACACAGTTTGGCAATCTCAGATTAGACACTTGTTATTGCATTGGCATTACCAGGCTTTATTGGTACCAGGAAGTATTAATGGCTCTGTGCCAACCGTGGAATTATTACTTTATTCTTACTGGATATAATATAATTTAAATAGTTCTTCTGTTAAGTGTGGCTTTACTATTGTTTGTGTTATAAATTTTAATGGAGCTAGTATTGAACGAACTTTATACATTATTATTCATTATTCATCTCTAAGACGCCGATCTTAGAGATATGGGCGAATATGAGAAGTGAATGAGTGTGATGAGTGTAGATGAACGAGTGTAGCCATTGTTACTATCTGAGTTCGACCTAGATCAGAAAGGACTATTTATTAATAGCCCAATAGCCAGGGCAACTATGGGACCTACAGTTTTACGTGGATATTCAGCTGATATTCAGCTAACTGACAAGTCTGACACTCAGTTCTCCCCCTTACAAAACATCCAAACCCTGACTACCATTCAACATGGACACTCCAGACTTCTCTAGTAGTATCTATGTTGATGACAACCATTGAGCGGACACCGTGTCGGTATTAAGAGAACCGAGCATGGAACCTATCGCCTACAATCTCCCAAACACTTTGTTCCCAAGTAGCTGGGTTACAGCACTGCGCCACCAGTGCCGACATGGTGTACTTATACTGAACTTACTAGACAGTTCAGGTATTTTTTATATAGAGTAGGGAAGCAGATTTAGGATTATATGATAGAAACATAATGTTTTTAGCTATATAAAAAAACCTATATTTGCATAATGTGAAAATCTTGTGAAACTTGCGCTAAGGCATCATTCAATACAATAATAACATGCAGATTTAGTTACATTTTATTTTTGCATGTCTTATGTTTTTGATTGTTTCTTGTTTCACTATTATGATTAACACATATGCTGCGGCTGGTTCAGTATTACTTTTCTGTAGATATTTAGGTTATTTCTAATCTTCATGGATAGGCTTCCATAGTCGTCACTATCACTAACAAATTCTAGGTCTTCGGGGTTCGACCGCATCACTGGGTCAATGTACAAACATTGACGACGTTTCGGCCACATTACAGTAGGCCATCCTCAGGGCGAGACAATCACTGTCACAGAACTCGAACTCACAGGGCCCTGGAACTAACTATTGACGCTGTAACTATTCTCAAGGAATTGTGTTAATAAAGATAATTTTGATTTGATTTGACAGTGTTTGTACATAGCTCAGTGAGGTTATTTCTAATGTTTATAACATGGCTGGACCTTTACGAGAGGTTCTTTTTGAAGAGAATATGAGGTGTAATGGCAGATTCAGATTTGTCTAGTGCGGCTTCTGACGGATAAATAAATGGACTGGAATGGAATGATCTGGTGGATTGAAAGGAATTAAATACTGCAAATACCAAAATATGAACCAAAAATTATTGTATGAATTGCACATAAATCGATTTTACTTGTCAAAATGTTTAAATAGGTAAGCCTGTGGCCATGCTGCCGAACCAGGCAAGACAACTCTGCACCACATGCCGCCGCAGTGAATGTGTTAATTAGTTACTGTTATGTTTCTTTACTGTTATATACAATCTAATAGATTATTTTTATCACTCATTTTTTTTATATAATTGCAGTATGTTATGAAGAATAACATTCTTCATAAAATAAAAATCTCTAATTCGGCTGGCAAACAAACTATAGCCGATAATGTAGTGTGAGTTTGTAGGAGGCAGTTGCACGGTCAACATTGGATGTTCATGTGATAGAAACCAAAATCAGTATTTACAGATAGGAACTACCCTTTTCATCAGATTTACTTAAAACTTGAAAGCTTTAAATCTTATTTCTCTGGTTATGCCTTAAACAGTCGGTCAGAATTCTTGTTATACATCTATAGGCTTATAAAAATTATATTAATTTTTTTTCTGGCTTTCTAACGATTAGGTCAGATTGCAGAGACTGCCAAATAATTTATCATAATCAACTTTCACCAATTTGGCTTATTTTGAATACTTTCAGTTTATCAATTCTCATATTAGAGCTTATGTCATATGTTTTCTTCATCTTCTGCTTGAAAGTACAATGTATTTTCAAAACTACTCAATTTCTTGGCTATCGTACTGTCTATAGCAAAGTGCATGTAATCTACATTTAATGAAAATCTTTTATCTTTAATGATGAATTTAAAAATTGATTAAGATAACAATTTAATTTTTTTAAACCATCACAAAATTACGAATATATTGGGTATTTTAAATAGTTGGGTAAATCAAACTGATCTCCATAGTTTGCGATGCCCAAGTATATAAAATTAGCAGGAGTTTAGTTAGTGCAAATTATTTATAAAATAAATATTTATTTGGTTATTATTTCTAACAAAATATCATTGGTATTAATTTTTTAAACATCGCTTTAGTGACTATCCTTATTTATTTCACTATTTTTGCTTTTTCGGTTCAGTGAAGTAGTTGCTTTTGTTAATTTTGGATTGCTTGCTTTGTTTAGTTTACGCTTCTGTGTAAGATATTTAAATTTGTAGAAAAATGCCTGTGTTTGTATAGTTGATGCATGTATATTGCATGTAGTTGGTTGTGTTGGTTGTTTGTGGTTGCTAAGAATAGCTGCTAATATGAAGACACCAACTAACCACCAACTCCCTGCTCAATTATCGGGAGCTGCTTTATAATACAGTAGTTGTGAACTTGTTTGGCTATTTAATTGTATTAAATTCTTACTGAAATTAATAAAAAAATTTATCCTTATATTAGGGTAAAAGTTAGTACCTCCCAAATGTATAACAGCTTAAAGCATTTTCCAACGATCTTTTAAATCTCATAGAAATATTTCTGTCTGTAACCTCAGTTAATATAAGAACCAAATGTACTCAGTGTGATTCAATATCTCCAATTATTAGCATATAGAGTTTCATGATCATTCTGTTAAAGATTTTTGTTAGTAATAATTTCTCAAAACAAATAATTAAAATTGGTACAAATTACAAAAAAATTTCAGTTAAAAATTCGTGCCTTTTGTGACTGATGAGAACAATATCAAATTTACCCCGCTAGTTACTTCACATATATCCCCATCATGAGTCACTTCCCGGTTATCAGTCTTCGCTCAGCTCAGCAGATCAATCCAATGTAGTTAACATCAGATTAGTCCAATATTAACATCAATACTAGAAACTTTGGCCCTCCCATTCTTGCACAAACTCTTCTATAATAACATACTGACATACATCTCTGATAAATTGATTTTGCGTGGATACTGACTTTAATTTTTTGTTAACTTACATACCAGTTGTGTGATTCAATGCAAGGTTACACAAGTTTTGTGCTGAAATACGTTCAAAAATATACAGGTTGGTAAATTATTACTAAAATATAATATTCTTACAGTTTATATTTTAGAAAAACTTAACAAATACAAGGGTTAACTGGAAAGGAAATTCTGATCCTGCTGAGATGCAGTGGTGAGAGAGAAGTAAGGTTAATACTGAATAACTGTGTCACGACGTGAGTACGAGTCTTGAAAATAAAAAACTTCTATTTTTTTTAAGGCGAGGTTAGGCCTAGACAATCTTCCCTACCCCCTAACCTTAAGTCTTAGTCAAGCCTTAGCAGTGTCATGAGAAGTTTGTTTAATCTGTTATATGCAATAACTCTAAATTTAAAATGGCGACTATAAGTCCCACTGTCAGTGAAGTACGGGCAGTAATCCTTCCCTGTGCGGGAAAACTTGAAGACGTGCGCCACGTTTATAAAATATGTGATGCATTTGGTATTGTGTGAGATCTCTACTTTTTGTTATTATGGGAGTATTGACCCAACCGACCCTAAATATACAGTGGTACTGGTAAATATCACTAACAGAGTGTGTGTAAGGGTGGGTTGGTGGGTTACTACCACTAAATGTGTAGGGGTGGGTCATTAACACTATTCATGTGTGGGTGGCTGAATGGGTTGTATCACGGACATTGTTGTCCATCTGAAAATAAATGGCAATATTTTCTCAATACCTCACTGTTCATAATGTTTTAAAAATATTTCATTCAGTACAATATTGATGTTCACACAGTTAACAGTTTACCAGCCTGGATTTTACAGTCGCTGGGATTTTTAATGATAGCAGCCATTTCGACTTAGAGTCACTACTGAACAAAATTGATTATACAGATTTTCTTTAACACTGCGAGACTTGAACTGAAGAGAGTTACAGAACAGTATCCCCTTCTGTTGCTCACCCCTGTGTCCCCCAAGTAGAATCGCAATCAACTATTTAGATGATCATCGTATAATTGAATTGACTAATATCTCAGAATATGGTATATATACTGCAACGCCAGAGGTGCTGAGTACAGATCTTGTATCAGATAACTTGTTCACCACTTTGAAAAAGTATGACAATTATAAGTGAATTTCCAACTAATAATTGTCATTAATTGCAAGCCTTAAAGAGTTTAAAACTGATCTGAAAAACTAACTATATTAAACTTAAATTTAATTTTACAAATTTTAGATCTTACACCTTAAGCAGCTTCTGTCATACTAGAATCATATTTTTTCTTGTGACAATGTCAAGTTGCCATAAACACTACTACAAGATAACCAGACTTTTCGCCCATACTGTGATGTGGCATCCTCAGTGGTATTGCTGAGTCTGAGATTGGTGAATTGGCAGATGGTGGGGTGGGAACTGGTGTGGTAGACTCCCTGAAGAGGAGATGAGGCATGACCCACGTGACCTACTGTCATTAGGCTGGAGAAAATCAATATGGCTGACTCTTCCATTTTATTTAAATTTATATATAAATATATTCCTATGTCTACGAAAGCTGTATACTGTCATCCTTATAAATATTATTTGATGAACATAAACTCCTTGCCAACATCCCATAATTACTACCTGAAAATCAAAAGGAAAGCTATAGAAATATATAAAAGAACAGATAATTTTAATAAGAATATAGTTTACAAAGATATTCTTTGGAACCCATTTTATGTAAATTGGAATAAATTGGAAGGGTCAGCCATATCGATTTTCTCCGGCCAGGGGGTAACCTGGATTGTGCCTCAACCCCTCCCCAGGTATCTGCCCAACCAATTACCACTCCACTATCTGATAAGTTAGCTAAAAGGTCATTTGCCAATCTCAGTCTCAGATTTGCCAATCTCAGTCTCAGAGATACCACTGAGGAAGCCATACCACAGCATTCGCGAAATATCTGGTTATCTTGTTTGGTAAATAGTGTAGATATCAATTTGACGCAATTGTCACCAGAAAATATTTATTCTAGTAAAAAATATCTTAAATACTTATTAATTTGTATTATTTTTATGTTTTTAGGCGTGCATAATTTAATTCAGAAGTTTCAAAACTGGACTCTATTTAGGAAAATGTATGGGTTTTAAATCTTTATATTTTTCAGAATTAAGTAATATTTGGTTTATGCTGGAGTAATTTTCTAATATTTAAAGTCTTATTGTTTGAGTGATCAGAGTCATAACTACAATCTAAATCTTCCTTCATTAAGAATTTCTAGGTAAGATTTACAAAATTACCATTTACTTATCTTCCTTGCAGTTTCTGATGAAGCACCCTCACTTATGTTTCTAGTGAGTCTCTGCAATAGACAAAACACTAAGATATCAAATCATATAACTGAAATGGCTAAATAAACATTGGTGATAGTGTACGTTGAAAAGAGCACTTTGCATAGTTAATAGCGAAAAATCTAAATTCATATGTTTGACATGCTTAAAAGAAATAGTATGAATCTAGTAAACAGATAAAAATGCCAAGTCTTTTAATTTTTCTAATCACTATATAATGTAGTAAATCAACAAAGCATTTTGCTTTAAATCTAAAAAGTAAGATTTTCAAATCATTATTTTTGAGTGTAAATAGGGCAAGGTTATAGTTTATAAAAAAACGTTCAATGTACTATCGTAAAGTATGACAAACTCAATCTGGATAAAGAAAGGTAACCAAATAAGTATTTAACCACTATCATTAAAATAAATAAAACAGTTTATTACAATATTTTGGTGAATTTCTAGAGTGAAAACATTTTATTAACCTTCAGTCTGGCAGCTAATTTTCCCATTTTTGGAAACCATATTATCGAAAATGTTTGTGGTGGTGTGGTTGAGTGGTTATGGTTGGTGGTGCAACTTTAATCTTTGCTTTGGCTGACCCCGCCCTGCCCTTTAGGAGGACCACGCTCTGCTATTCCCCGTGGCGAAGAGTCGCTACCAAGCTCGGAGTTAAGTAAGTCAAACGTCTTCCCTCGCTTTTGCTATCTTTCCTTCCGTCTTTCTCTTTTTTCTTCTTTGTCACTTTCTATCAAACCTCTCTCTGCTTCCCACACAGATAATCCATTCTACCATCTCTGTGTATTCGTGTCCGTAACTGTGTGCATACAAAGATATATAAGAATGCTTTCTCTTGAAACATATATCTTGTGTTTTATT
Source organism: Stictocephala bisonia (assembly GCA_035578905.1). NCBI lineage: Eukaryota > Metazoa > Arthropoda > Insecta > Hemiptera > Membracidae > Stictocephala > Stictocephala bisonia. Next base: position 4,347,941 of record JAQJVL010000021.1, read on the forward strand.
GACAATATTTTATTATTTTGGTGTGGGAAGATAATTTATTTAGCATGATGTTCTTGTATAACCTAATGTTCAAAGTGATTAATTACAAATAATTAAAATGTCTAAAGTTGGAAATTATAATAACCATTATTCACTATGAACTCCTGCATGGTTAACTACCCCACAGTGGATAGGTTATTTCTATAAATCCTGATAAATTCTTTTAGGCACTCAACTAAATTTTGGAAGGCACTCAAAAAGAATTTATGAGGATGTTATTTATTGTTATTGTTAGTATTCAGTCATTAGTAGTGGAAAGTAATTTTTTAACTATTAAAAAATATAATAAGTTGATTTGTAAAAACAAAGCTTTTTTACTAATTCTTAAAATTGTGCTTAATTTAATTCTAATTTGAAAAATCTGGTTTGGTTTCTGTTCGAGCATTTCTAAAAAGCAATAAAAGGATTAAATCAATAGAAAATATTAAAATTACTTAAACTATTGAATAATTCCAGAGCTATTTAATTCACACATCATCTGCAACTGTTCTTCACTATACTGACCAACAATTATTGTTTATAAAATAAATTTTCTAAATATTACTGTTTTATAACAGTATCAGTGGTAAATTTTTTAAATTTACCTTTTTTCAAAATATTTGGATTAAAATACTTGTAATCAATCTGTAAATACCACTTTATTACAAACTGAGACTTTGATTTTTTTTATTGGTGTGCTTGAATTTCTGTTGCTGCATGTTATTTCTGCTCTGTGTTAGCTTTAAAAATAATGTTTTTATACAGTAAATATAGTAATCAGTTAACTAAAATAAAAGTTAAGAATATTTTGTATAATGAAAAACTAATGTAAATATAAATATGGTACACATTAGTTTTGTGTTGCTAAAACGTAACTTTTACTCAGAAATAATAACAATTTCTGCAGAAGATAAACCTACTAAATGTAAAAACAATTAAAGAAAGGTACATGTACTTTTCAATGTTTCTTGACTTTGTTTGGTCTTAAATAAGGGCCTTAATCTTTCTGATTTGATCAATTTGCTGATTTTATTTTGTAATTTCTGTTAGTAGTAGCAAAATGCTCAGACCTAGTTCTGAACGTACAACATTTCATATTCTAATTCACTTTTACTATAGTAGTATTGAAAAAATCATTGATTATGGTGCACACATAAAAACCAGGTACTTCAGTATTTAATTTTTTGGAAAAAGATTTAAAATTAAGTATTCAATCATTTGGATTATCAATGTAAAGATAAAAATATCTTTCAAACAGAATCAATGTATGTTAATATTAGCTTATAAAGAATTAACATTTTACACTGATGTTTAAAAAAGTTATTTTTATAAAATATTTTACAACTTGGTTACTGTATGAACAAATACAATAATAAGAATATTTAAATGTAATATAGAGTATAATACTGAGTTCTCTTACATGACTGTACTGCATGTGGATTCCAACAATGGGCAACACCAATGTTCTAGTAGACTAAATTACACAAATGAATGACCAGAACTGTATTTGTTGTTCCACAGAGGTGTTCTTTATTAGTCCATGTCTTTGAATATTGTGTGCCTCTGCATAAATGACTAGAGCTGTTGCCTTAGTCTCTGCGTTTCCATGATGTGTGCACATTTGTCTCATGAAGTTTGCAATATTTGATGGCTCATTTTAGGTAATTAAGCAATCTAAGTATGTACTCAGTGTTATATGAAAGCTTTGGTGCTTTTTAACTTTCTTATTGTGTTCACGGCTCGTTAAAAGTAGTCTTAGTAATTATAGTTGATATGAGCGCCAAATTTTAATTTGCTGATTAATTATTCTTAAAACAACATAAGATAATATTTATTCCTATATTACTATTTATTATTAAAGGCTATTATTATTAGGGCACTATGCTGTAGGAGAGGAGGCAGCATACATTATGGATCGGTAAACTGGGGATAAACCATACATAACATAAACAATAGATATTTAGCGAAATATTTCGGAGCCACTGACTTCTTTTTCAATCACAAGGCCACCAGTAGTCTTGTTGACTGAAAAAGGAGCAAGTGACTTCGAAATATTTCACTAACTTTTTGTTCTTTGTGTTGTGTATTTGACTATCTCCAATTAATATTTTTTCAGGTTTACCTCTCTCCACTCTTTTTTTACTAAAATTTATTATTAAAGTATTAGTTCTGCTAAATTTATTTAAATTTTTTTCTTATTATGTCTTAGTGTTTTATAGTGACAAAATGAGTTGATAGGATAACATTTATTTAATTTTTTGTTTTAAACTTAATTTTTTAATAGTAAGATTTGTTCTGGTCCTTTATTAATATAAAGAAGTAGTCCACTTTACCTTCATCCACTGTAAAACACAAGAGTTACAAAGTACCAAAGTGTGTTAGTGTATTGTATGATGCATTATTTGGCTTTTGTGCGAGCGAATGTTTCCTTTCTCCTCTGTCCTGACGTGGTTCTTGGTGTTGTGTTAGCGAGGGAACTGTCAATCGCACCTGTAACAGACCTTTCAACTGTCCATGCTCTGTTTCAGTCAGATCATCAATGAAGACAAGGAAGACGGGCACCACCACACTCACCATGATCCAATCAAGTGAGTATCACTGGTCTTGATTATCTCACACCCAACAGTATGTTTAACTGTTGGGTGTGACATGTATATAAATTGACATGTATATAAATATAAGACGATGTACATAGCATTGCATAGATGTGTTTAGTTTCTTCTATAACAGTCCAAATATAAAGCCAAGGCTATTTAAAAGAATTTTACATAACTAGCTTAAACCTTTATTTTCCAAGAAAAAAATGGTAATTTATTAAAAATTATTCAGAGATGCAAATGATTATATAATCCTTTTCTTCTTACTTTAAAAATAAACCTTCTTCATTGACGTACAGGAAAAATAATTCTTTTAAGTTTACTATAAAATTTCTAACATATATCAAATTTAGTTTGAATAAAAACACATTAAAGAAAAATTCTGAAAAGAGTTACAAAAATGAGGAGTTGAAAAGAAAGAAAGTAAAAATACAAAAAAAATATAAATTTATTACTTAGTTCTAATAAACATTTTATGACTTAACTCTTGTACAAATTTTTGCCCATAACATTATTTTAATTGCCTTAAAAAAGAATCCTTTTCCTCATCAAAACCAATTTATAACAAAAAAAAAGCCAATATTAAAACGTCAGATTACTTTTTTCTAATTTTGCTATCGAGTGGTGCAGCTGCTGCTAGGTCGAGCTTATTATGTGGCATCCTAGAGAGAGAGAGAAGATTACAAATTGCCATGTGAGAGAGAGAGAGAGAAAACGGCAGACAGGAGAGCCTAGCGCTGTGTATCGGCAGCCGCTCTAAACTCGTTTTCGTCTGCTAAAGAAAGTCTGACTATTTCCCTATCTCTTTTCGCTTCTTATAGATGTATTCATTGCCAAAACTAACTCTTTTTAGTCCTGTATATACAACAAAAAATTCATAATATGCATTAAAATCAAATGCCTTGCCTCAGAGATCTGAGACGGCTTGTCTTCCATGCTCAGTTTATGGAAACATGACTACCTAAAGTAGCTCATTTCACCCTTCAAGGTACATAACTCAGTAAACAACCGTGCGATATATTTAATTACAATTTAGAGAATATACTGGATAAAAAAAAGTGTAAAGTAAAATGAGAGATAGTTTATTACAAATACCATATGTAAAATATAATACAAGTACTAATTTTTATTAAAGAATTACAAAAAAAAATGTAAAAATGTTATGTTAAAATGTTCTAGAAAACTTTAGCAGCAGCTGCACCACTCGATAGCAAAATTATAAAAAAGTAATTTGACGTTTTAACATTGGCTTTTTGTTTGTTATAAATTGGTTTTGATGAGGACAAAAATTCTTTTTTCTAATTTTGGTAATTAAAATAATTTTATCGGCTAAAATTTGTAAAAGAGCTAAGTCATAAAATGTTTATTAGAACTAACTAATAATCAATAAATATTAAGGAGTTTATTGTAAGTTATTTTAGTGTTTCCGCAATAATAATTATTATTAAAGCGGCTGGGTCAAAAGAAAAATCAGGGATATTGATAATGATTTTAAACGCAATGTGCGTTTTGTATTAAATTATATTTTATTTATAATAATTGTGAAATCTCACTCAAATCACAACAGAAAAGTATTAACATAATGAATTATGTTTTTTTTTTTATTTTATGATTGTTGTACTATTTCATATAATTAATTTATTATTTTTTCAGCTACCCTGATGATGTACCTTTAGTTCCTCTTGAGTTTTTAGATGAAAGTAAGTATATTAAGGTGAATTTAACGTATTTTTATAGATATTAGCATTACTATATTTTGAAAATTGTAGTTAAAATTGTAAGTTACATTGATTTTCGTGTGTTTAGTAATAATTTTACTGAATGAGTAAGTAATATGTATTATTTGTTTTTATTTTCATTCACAACAATTTTTTTTGTAATTAATTGATTTCAATAATGTCATAAAAATAATCACTAGCAATTTCAAAACATCAGTGGCCACTTAGGAAAATGATATTGCAGCAAATGTATGAGTGAAATTTCCCACAAAAGGTTTGTCTTAAATTTCCGTCCTTTTTGTACAGGATGTTTAGAGTTAAGAGGAATGTAAGGATCTGGAATGCATTTTTAATTTACCAATTTACCCATTAAAAATGATTTGCTGTACATTCAGATTAGGAAATTGTTTAAATAGCTGACATTTAATGTAGTCTTACTTTTTATAAAGTATTACATACATAATGGAATAAATCCATAAAGGCCTGAAAGTAGATATAATAATTTGTCAGTTGAAAAGGTCAGTGTGACAGTCCAAATCTATTTAATTTCCCAACAATTAACGTTTACAGCATTATTCTATGACACATTTTAATATCTTGCATTAAACAAATTTTTAGGAAAATCTATTTTCTCCTCAAGAGTTTGCAGAGGCTGTTGAAGGCTGTCGATCATGTTGGTTTTAATCCTACAAGAACAATGTTATTTTCAAACCGGACATATGATCACGGGTACCCAAACTAAACAGTTATTTTTAACAGATTTTTCCAATCAAATTGCATTTGCTCAAGAATGAAATTAAGTGTTGAAATTGCTTTTAAAATTCTAATTAGTTTTTAAAAAAATATTTAGTTTGAAGTTTTTATTTTTACCTATTTTTCAAAACTAGGCATATGTATTCAAAATATCAAAAGCAAACCTAATGTGCAATATGATAACGTTTCAAAATGACACCTTATGTACAACTTTTGGTCAATAAATAACGGAAAAAAATGTGGATTCGCAAATAAAGTTGTTATATGAGATTAAAACCAACATGTCCGACAGCTTCTGCAGACTCTTAAAGCAAAATCTACTTCTTAGATCCTTGGCTGATGTAGCAACACAGTTGTTTGGGTAGAAAACCTATTTACTACCCATTACAGACTTGGTACTTCATCTTACATTGCTGATGTTTACGGTGGTTAATTGGAAGAGAGGACTGAGTAGTCCTAACTTTACCACATTAACAAAGACTATGTTTTCATTTAATTATCAAGTGTCCTCATTGAAAGAGCTCAATACCATCCTGGAACACAAAAGTAAACATGTAGTAGTATGATGAAGATGTTGTCTTCACTACATAGTGGTACTTCCTCCCAAGATTTTAAATCGCCACTATTTTGAAACAGATAAAGCTTTTGAAGCGCGGTTTGCGGCATTCTTCTTTGCTTGACCGCTCCTTTAAAATGATGTGCATATCAATATTTGCTTGTATTAAAAATGTTGTGCATATCAACGTTTGCTTATATAAAAAATGTTCTACTGACTCCTTATGGACCGTTCCCATAGAAGAATAGCAGGACACAGAATACATCTTAAAATAAGGGTTTGTGTACAGTAATCATTTGTGAAGTTTTATAGCTTCATATGATATGGTTATAATAAAATTAAGCCATTCTTGAACTTGCACATAAGATCAGTATTGAAACTTTCGAGTGCCGCCATTTTGTTTATGATTAACCTTTTGAGGTCTTATCTGCGGCATGATGTTCTACTAATTAAGACCTTTAAAATTGTATGCACATCGACCTATGCCTACATTAAAAATTATCTACTGACTTCTTGTCTACTGACCCATTGGAAGTAGAGAATAAGTAAGAACATTAAAAAATTGTTTTAGTTTCCAATTTAACTAATTAAGTTTTAATCCTCTAGTCCAATTAATAATAACACTATTAAACCATCTCCAGACTTTTGCCCAATCCTGTATATTGATAAACACAGAAAATGCAACAAAAACATAGTGATCTGAACACTACTAAAAAAAAAAAAACATTTCAGACAATGTAGACATCAGGTACTTTAAGACATACAACAGCTATGAAAACTAACTTTACGCTGAACAAATGAAAGTTACTTGATGCCTTCTCTCTGGTTACCAGGCTCACAGTAAACTTTTGCTGTTCAACACACTTTAGTATTTTTTGTTTGTTAGTAAATACCAAGAAAATATGATATTTATATATACTTAATGGATTTAAGTGGCATGTTGCACTACTTTGAAATAATTATTTTTAGTTATTTCTAGGATGATATATATGTATTATGGATGTTTAGGTCATATAAATGCCAGTGATCTAGATACAGATCCGTTCCTAGGACTGCAAGACGAAGAGCCAGATTCATGGACACCTACAGTTGGGAAGGAGGTTAGTTTATTTTACTAAAAGTATTTAAAAACATTTTCTTTTTCGTTAAACTTAAGCAGAGTTCAGTATTGTCAGAGACTCTTTGGACAGCCGTGCACTACTCCACAAGCAAGTGTTTCCTATTTGCCAATCAAGGATCAGTATGATTCCTTTTCTTTATCTTTTCTGATGTATTGCTCTCTTTGGGTGCAGCCAGATTTGACATTACTCTCAAATATTCTTAATTTGGTTTTTTTTTTTGCTTAGTTCCTGAGATCTCCATACTGGTCCACGTTGTGCAAAGGCCCCTTTTGCCTTTCTTATCCTTTCTGTTACATCCTTGTCTGTTCACTTATTTGGAAAACATACTACCAAGGGAACATTGTAACATACAGTTCAATAATTTAACAATGGCAACATAATATTGTAGAGATACGTTCACTGTCTAAATGATTTTCTGGCAATTATACTTAACATGTGTTGTTTGACACTTATTGACATGGCCACATAATAATGTATTGTTCACTCATGATTTGATAAGATGTATTTTTTTATCAACCTTTAATAAGTTTTGCTTTTCTTAAGTCTGTTGGACAAAAAATTCTTAGCCAACTTTACTTAGCTCAAACTTTTCCGCTTCTCGTTTTTAAAACATGTCTATCTCTTAATTTATTTGGTCTTCTACCATTTATTTCAAAACCTTCAAAATAAATGCTTAACATTTTGTATTAAATTTACTGTACATACCTTTGTTACTTTAAGGAATCTAAAAATATTTAGTAAACTTTGTACTGTAATGAAATATATAAACACCCAATGATATTACTTTGCATATTTCAATGGCATTCATTTCATTTGATTTTGTTTAACAGCTGAAGATTAATTAAAATAACTTCATTAGATTACCTTTGAAACCTTAAAGTCCAGTAGAGGGAAGCCCTACAATCGAATTTGAATGAAAATAAAACCATTCTTACAACCTTCCCGGTCTAACATTATGGAAGATCTAACCTCCTCAATATTAACACAGTCTAATTATGTTATTAGACTGTGATATTACAAACACCAACGTTTATATTTAAAACACCTGTGAAACGTTTTTGGAAATCATTATTTACATTTACGCAGCTTTTACTTTTCGATTCATTTAAATCTCTGACATTGTTATTCTTATAGTTGAAAAACATAGCCTGAGAGTGCCCCATAACCTTCAGAGTTAAAATATTGATGAATTAAGACCCTATTGCATAACTACGAACGGCAGCAATTTTGTTGACACATTAACCGTTTAAATTGGTCAAGAAATAAGGGAGAAATTGGGTTGACAAAGAAGGGCTTCACCTATTATATTTAAGGGTTTACATTAAAAATGTTTGCCATGTTTTGTGAAATAGTTCTGTGCCTTACAAGTTATGTATACATTGTTTCAAGGTAACAAAAAAGTTGAAAGACAAGGAAATCAAACGGCAAGAGCACATCTACGAGTTCATCCTGACTGAGAAGCACCATTGCCTCACATTGAGGGTCATGCAGAAGGTGTTCGTTGATGGACTCTGCAAATACTTCCAGCTTGGTAAACTTTTATCCTTCATTACATTAGACTATTTAAGGTATATTAGTGTGCAGTTACTTTAAAAAAAAACTGATCTTATAAATTCATCATAACAAATAACCAATGTTATGGCACTATCCACCCACATTTGTATGACATAATTAGATCATACTTTAATATAAAAGTAATATAGTATGACAGTAGAGCATCAATAGTTTATTTATAGAGAAAAAGAATATTATGTTTCTGTAAATAAAACACAATAAAAACAAATTACATCCTCTCCTCTCTCTTCTCTCTTTTATTAAAACTTCACTCACCAGTTTACAAGGGTTTTTAAGTCTGTGTGTGAACTTTATTCAATAAGTGAATTACCGACCGCTGGCTCATTGGGGATTTGAACTGAGACCCACCCCCCACAGAACTGGAAGTCGTGCCATACCGGGGGATAGCTCAAAACCAGACCAGCGATAGGATCACGGGCAGCAGTCGGAGGGTTAAATCACAACTTGGCAGCTGAGCGAAAAAATAACTATTCATTACAAAAGAATAATTATTTTGTAAGAAGGCCACAAAATCAATTAAACTCAAAATAAATAAATACAAACACAAAGCGAGAATTACAAACTATATACAAAATAACATACTGAACACAAATTTGGTAAACAATACAAATACAAAAAATGACAACAGAATTGCCTATCTGCAGATTTACTAGAAAGACAAAATTACAACAAATTTAAAAGAAATTTACATTGAAAATTTAGAACATTTGAACAAAACCAATCAACCGGCAATTTAGCCCACATCCCATGATTCCAATGAGGCCAGGGAGTCAGCTGGAATCCCTGGGCAGCTCTGAATTGAATTTAAAGTAAAAGTGTTACTAAACAATCTCCTTTTGGTGAAATGTTTAAATTAAGAAAATAAAAATAAAAGATTGCACGGTACCGATTTATCATGAAATATTCAACAAGAAATGCTATACCAAAAAATAGATACACAAACAAACTTAATAACTAGGCCTAAAATAACAGAGATAAATAATTACAAACTTTAACAGTAACAAAAAATATAAAATTTAAAAACAGTCGATATATATTTAGAAATGACAGAATAACAAATTAAATAATATAATAATTAAATTTAAAAATAAATAATTAGTTTTAAAAAAATGTCCTATTAATGTTTGGGCTGTGCAGAAAAATATTAATGTTTTCAGTCTGATTTTTTGTTGTTTTTTTTTTTTTTTTTTTTAACACTGTTACACACCTCCAGCTTAGCTGCCGGGAACAATATGGTAAGGACTGACCTGTTGACAGAAGGCTCCCATAAGCTGTAAGGAGGGTAGCAGAGGCGCAAATTGGCTCTACAACATGGTCCCCAGGGTCAAGAAATGGCAGAAGATCAGCCAGACAGCAGTCAGGGTCAAACGTCCAACTCAAGGACCTTGGACTGAACACAGTACCACAGCATAAATACAGAAATAAGCACAGCCAAAAAGAAATAATAATAACACAAAATAACAATCAAATAAATAACGCATAAATACCTAATAAACATAAAAGTGCATGTATCTGCCAAATACATAAGTGAAAGCAAAAGGTTCTAATATAATTTTGGGCAACGAGACATAATTAAAAATAGGATTTACATATGTCTTGTTGACTGTTTACTGTTTAACTTAATAAAAAGAGTTACAAAATACAACTTAGGCACATGATCTCACATAAAGACCCTGCTAGATAAAGTAAATAGCCTAGAAAATATACATCAAGTAATAAACAAAACAGGACATTACGAATCAGCAAAAGTTTATAATTGTGCAATAGTTTTCACCAAAAGGGTGATTAGGTATTTGAAATGAAACAAAATTGAACAATTTATGTAAAATTGTCTCTCTAGCCTATCATAGTGAAGTTAACAGGTAGACGGAAACTATCCACAAAACCCAGGTGAACCGAAAGCTGGAACCACGAAACAGACCAAGGCTTAAGCCAACGGTTACGAAAGTAACAAGTCGACAGCGCAGGAGCGATCTGAGGCAGCCGGGCAAACCAAAATGTACCCGGTACAGAACCTTGCGCTCCGCAGTCCGAAGCCTTAACCACTGAGCCACTACGCCGGCACCTGTACAGCATTGTACAAAATGATTCTACTCGTCCGCTGCCTTCTCTTTTTTTAAATAAACTGTAGCCAATTTTAACATGTTTTTTACATCATTTACAAATTTATTTCAAAAATCCAGAAAATTTTATAATCAGGATGGTATCTGGTCCCAATTAATCTGCATGGTTCATGATAACAATTGCTAAATGAACAATATTTTTAATTTACAAATATTTTAGTTTAAATTAATATACTAAAATGTCATGGAGAGCTCTGTAAATTGACCAACCCATTTTAACTCAACAATGAAAAAAATTGATTTTTAAAGCAATCCAGACTTACTATTAAAACACAGCATTTAATCTCAAACTATTGATCATTAAGTTTGTATGTTTAAACACTCATTAATGCTCAGGTCTAGGGTTAACAGGTTAGACTGAATGGTTAAATGACATTGTGGGACCTTTGTATAAGAGAATCATGGCTGCTGAGCCTTGTTGGCGTAACCAAAATATTAACAAATTGTTGAGCTTTGCATGAACTTTAGTTTTAACCAGTTTTAACAGTGATTAACACATTTGCTGTGCAACTAAAAACCTTAACCCCTCCCTTCGTGCTCAAAGGTCTGCTGAAAATATTTATTCTTAAGACGCTGATCGTCAAGATATGGGCGAATATGGATTTCGAATGAGTGTAGTCATTTTTACTATCTAAGTTCGACTTAGCTCAGAAAGGACTATTTATTAATAGACCAATAGGCAGGGCAACTATGGGACCTACAACTTTACGTGGAATCCGAACTATGTAGTGTTGGCCTGATTTTAAGCTAACTGACAAGTCTGACACTCAGTTCTCTTCCCTACACAACATCCTAATCTTGACTAACATCCAACATGGACACCACCGACTTCTCTAGTAGTGTCCACGTCGATAGCAACCATTGAGCGGACGCCGTGTCGGTATTAAGAGGGTTGATTATATAATCTATCGCCTACAATCTCACAAACACTTTGTCCCCAAATAGCTGGGTTACAGCTCTGCGCCACCAGTGCCAGATAAAATTAGAGATGCCTGCTTCCTATGTGCACTGCATGTCCGAATCAGTAACTAAGGGCACTGGGTAGTTAAGGACAACTATCTCCACATGCTAACAAATAACAAAATTGTTGCGCAGGAAGCTAATAAGGCACATAAGGCATGTGAGCCAGCGTCCCATGCGCACTCAAGCTAAGTTACTGCTTAGGATGCCGGCGTCTTGTACGCAGAAAATGTGTTAATATATTTAAAGTACTAATATTTTATAAATACATGAATTAGTGACTATTAGAATTTTCTGTGACAACTAATTCATAGGAAAAATATATACATGTGTAAGTTACTTTATTCATTATTTTAAAATTGTCTGTCACAGGTCCCAATGTAGGACGCATGTTCCCCCGTCTGTCAGACTTGACTGATATCCACCTAAGGTTCCTTCACCGCTTGCGCACAAGGCAACGATTGTCACCTGTTGTTGACTGCTTGGGAGATGTACTTTTGGAGCAGTTCTCCGGACAGGAAGCAGTGAGATTAAAGGCAGCGTATGGAGAATTCTGTAGCCGACACAGGGACGCGGTAGATATTTATAAATACTACCTAAGTCATGATCGGCGATTTCAAGAGTTTGTCAAACACTGCCAGGTAAGTCTGCAGTGAAAATCTCTTTTAAATCAACAATAAATCTTTTTAAACATTTTTAAAATCAACAATAATATTTTTAGAGATTTAATATAAAAGAATGTATCATTGTAGAGTTAAAATTAAAGTGAAATAATACTAATAGTAATATATAGTTTAACACATTCACTACAGGTGACACTCTGGCGTGCCAAGGTATCAAAACAGATGACAAATCAAAACAACTTTAATTTTAATGTTGCGATTCAAGTACCTGGCTTGGACGGATGATTTGTTAGATAATTGGCTTAGACCTTTGATTAGTTTGTTTATTTTCCCTTTGAGTTTTTTCTTATTTTTTCTCAGAGCTGAGACCTTTGGAGGAAGGGTGTTGGTGAGAACTTGGAAGTGTTCATTGATACAATATAAACAAGAGAGTGTGGTATTTTTTTTTATTTTCAATGAATGAGTATTATGTAAGTGGCTTTCTGTTATTCCATTTAAATTTATATAACATGCCAATCTAACATGCTACATAGGCTTGCTAAAAATTATATGATACACTTATTTTTATTATATATATATATTTTTTATTAATTGATTATGGCTTGCCAGCTCATTACTCAAGTATAAATAAGTGGTGCAAAGTGAATGGTGATCTGACTCAGTTTGCACACGACACTCAGGTATGCCATTAAAGTACATGTGACCTTTCTCAAAATGTAGGGATATTAGATTTTTACCCTAGATATTGATTTTTGCATAGGTATCAGTTTTTGTACATTACTATATTTTTATGTTTGGTGACCTCCTTGCTTGACTTTTCACTGTGTATAACTAATATTTAAAATGAAATTTTTATTTTTTAACCCCATATATGTCCTAGCAAAAACTATTTTGCTAAGGGTTTTTTGGTCAGGCTGGCACAAGAAGCACGAAACATATTGCAATTTTATGAAAAACCTTTTATGGAAAAATTTTATTTAGCACTAAATGAAGATTCTATTGATATGAAATATAAAAAATAATGTAAATTTCCCCATATTTTACAGGCTAATAAATTGAAAACTTTATGAAATTGTAAATGTAAATTTCATAAGCACGTTCCTTAAAAAATATAAATATTTTTTCCTAGTAATAATAAATGTAGAAAAGTTTCATAATTTATTTCTGTATGTAGAAATATCAAAGTTTTTGTAATGCTAACAAGCGTTACTAAGATGATGTTAATTATCTATGGTGAATGACTGCAGTAATATCAAAATCCTTTTAAATCTTTTACTATTAGAAAAAAAAAAAAACTGTAAAAATAAAGAACACTATTTAATTTACTTCTATATTGTTGTAACCCTTCACCTATCTGTTTGATCTTGTCCACAGTTGAATCCTTTGTTAAAGAAGAAAGGTATTCCAGAATGTATACTGTTTGTAACACAACGACTAACGAAATATCCTCTTCTCATCGAACCATTAATCAAAACATCCAAAGAAAATAAATTAGAGCAAGAAAAACTCTCCAAAGCCCTAGCCCTTGTTAAGGTATGTTACATTATAACCCTAACATTGCTGCCTTGTTACTTAAAAACTCTCAAAAGCCCTAGCCCTTGTTAAGGTATGTTACATTATAACCCTAACATTGCTGCTTGTTACTTAAAAACTCTCCAAAGCCCTAGCCCTTGTTAAGGTATGTTACATTATAACCGTAACATTGCTGCTTGTTACTTAAAAACTCTCCAAAGCCCTAGCCCTTGTTAAGGTATGTTACATTATAACCGTAACATTGGTGCTTGTTACTTAAAAACTCTCCAAAGCCCTAGCCCTTGTTAAGGTATGTTACATTATAACCGTAACATTGCTGCTTGTTACTTAAAAACTCTCCAAAGCCCTAGCCCTTGTTAAGGTATGTTGCATTATAACCCTAACATTGCTGCTTGTTACTTAAAAACTCTCCAAAGCCCTAGCCCTTGTTAAGGTATGTTACATTATAACCCTAACATTGCTGCTTGTTACTTAAAAACTCTCCAAAGCCTTAGCCCTTGTTAAGGTATGTTACATTATAACCCTAACATTGCTGCTTGTTACTTAAAAACTCTCCAAAGCCCTAGCCCTTGTTAAGGTATGTTACATTATAACCCTAACATTGCTGCTTGTTACTTAAAAACTCTCCAAAGCCTTAGCCCTTGTTAAGGTATGTTACATTATAACCCTAACATTGCTGCTTGTTACTTAAAAACTCTCCAAAACCCTAGCCCTTGTTAAGGTATGTTACATTATAACCCTAACATTGCTGCTTGTTACTTAAAAACTCTACAAAGCCCTAGCCCTTGTTAAGGTATGTTACATTATAACCCTAACATTGCTGCCTTGTTACTTAAAAGGCATTAATTTTCTTTTTTCAATAATTGTTAAAAATTCTAACTATGCGTAGATTGTATATTTTTATATGGGGGAATAAATAAAAATGAGTCTCATAGATGAGTTTACAGGTTATTAGCCTATTACAGTTATTAGCCTATTGGTGACCATTACATCATGCTTCATGTACCTGGTTTCTTGCTCAATTTCACTTTGAGTTTTACTGTCAACCCAACTTAAATAATACATTGAAATTTATTTTAATTGATGCATTATTTTTGTGTGTATATTTTTCTGTAATAAATAGTTACAGAGGTTTTAAGGGTTTGGGGGAAAAATATAAAGTAAGACATACACACAACATGTTATACGCATTGAAGGATATTTCTTTTCACGTTTCCTTAACCCTACTAGCCTAGAGGACTAATATTTTGAGCACAAAAATGAGAGGGTCAGTACCACTATACATAAGTGTATGGGTGGGTGGGAAATTCATTACCCCTGTACTTACGTGAATGGGTGAGTTGGAGGTCCATTACCACTGTACTTGTTTTGGTGGTTGGGTGTAACTAGTATTGAGCTGTTATGATTTTATTCTATTTAAATTTACTGTTTTGTTTCTGGTTCCAACACATAAATATACTATATAACCACCAGCCTCTCCTTAAAAAAAAAGAAAAGAAAATAAACACCATGGATAACAGTTTTTTTCTTTTTGGACTGTTGTTTACTAATATGGGTACACCTTTTCCATCATAAACAGCTGTAATTTATGATATTATAACGATTAAAATAAACTGCGTGAGTATTTGACACTACATTGACAATTAAATATTGTTTTTTGTAATATTTAATCAATTATTCCTTCTTAGATGCCATTAAACTTTGTATTATAAATAAATACTTAAAGTATAATAAAACTATATATATTGTATGGTTTGTTGTCAGCTATCATTTGTTAAATAGCTGCGATGTATATTTGGACAAATATCCAGAAGCCATGATTGTATAATCATTGATTATAAAATATAAAGTGATCACCTGTTACAAAGCTAAGTCCAATCCATTGAGCCATCCAAGACCTGCCTCACTGATTCTATGTATGCTGACCAATCCCTCCGTAAAAGAGCGCAGGGGGTACTCTGTAACTATGTGATCCATTGTCTGCATAGACTCCCCACAATCATATGACTGATCTAGTGTCTATCCCCGTAATAATTCTAGTAATTGCATCTGCCAAAACCAGTTCGGAACCGATTCAAGAATATGTCAGAATAACACAAAACAAAATAGATGACTTTATTGGAAATTCAACAAAAATATTGAATAGTCAGAATTGCAGTCCAGAAAGAATGTAATTAGTTAAAAAAATTGTAACAAATTTTGTTGTAATTAAAAAATTTGTAACAAATTTTGTTGTTAAAGGATGAATTTTTCAGCAGTTGATCCATGTGTGGGTGGAGCAGTGCCTTTAGGGTAACGTTAAAGGGGAATACATTTGATGTTGTGCCATTATTATTTTCTGTTGTGTTTTGATTATATTATGGCAACAGCGCCACTTTCCTATCTTTGAACCTTATTATTTTTTCTTAAAACATTAGTCTTTTCTTAACTTTATCTTATTATGATTTCTAAATTTTAAATATCTGTAAATCTGGTCTATTTGTTTGTCCAAAGCCTCCTCTATAAAAACCAGTATAATGATGGAAGAGTCATAATTTATCTCTGTTTTTGTTTTTGACTGTACAACATTTTAAAGACAACATTTCTTTTAAGCAATTTAAAACTCATATAAGTATGTTTCTTATATCGTTAATACTGTTTACTGTCATTATTTCTATTACTTGCTTTCCTTCTTCACTTCCAGAATAATCTTCTACTGTAATATAACCTTGATAAATACACAAATGGAATGAATAATTCAATACCACAGTACGTGTAGGAGTGGGTGGGTGAGTCAATACCACCGTACGTGTATGGGTGGGTGGGTGGGTCAATACAACCGTACGAGTATGGATGAGCGGGTGTGTCAATAAAAGGAAATCTAAATTAACACATAGGATAGAAGATTATTTACAGTTATAACTAGAATCTACAGTTTCCGGTGACAACCGCGTCAAGGTACTATCTACAATATTTACAAGATGACCAGACGTTTCGCCCATACTGTGATGTGGCATTCTCAGTGGTTTCTCTGAGATTCTGTAGATTCTAGTTATGACACCGGCCGCTTAAGCCTAAGTTCTAAGATTATTTACAGTTGTTTCTAAATTTACCTGAGAGCAAATTCGATGTTAAAGAGTCTTTTCTGTTGCAGGAAATTTTAGTTGAAGTAGATGCTCAAGTAGCTGAAAAGGAAAAGGAGGATCGAAAACTGGAAATTTACAATAGGATAGAAGCAAAGTCCTTCACAACTCATCGTAATGCCAAATTTAAAAAGTCTGATATCTTGTCTGACAATAGAAAACTAAGGTATTCAATGAATTTTACCAATGTTTTTTATTTATATACCTAACAATTTTGAATGAACAAATCAGTTAGTTTTATACTATCCAAATTTAATTCTATAGGTTCAATTTGGGAATTGTTGCCTCTAAAATGAATTATCAGTGTTTAAAACACTTTAGCCATTCCATTCTATTTATTGAAACAAGCTATTTAATTGTTTCATGATTTCTGACTTTAATTTTAAGATTTTTTATTGTTCCTGTGTTAGGCTATTTTAAGCTCCTAGTATTATTATACAGCTTGTTTGCACTAAAATCTTAAGTGCTACATTCTTTAAGCACCCTTATAATCCTCTTAAGCCTAGTTTTATTTGTCTGGAGTCTCTTAAGTGGTGTAATTGGTTTTCGGTGAGTTAATTATTTCCCAATTTTATGATCAAAATTAATTAATGTACTTTCTCTTGGAACAGGAAAAATACAAAAATTTTGTTTAACCACTACATTAGAACTTTTATTATGAAGTGGTGAATTCAGCTGATTTTAAATCACTATTAAGATAAAACAGTTCAAAATACAACTTTAATTTGTTATAACTGTTTTTTTACAAATAACTAAAGGGGTTAAGATGTTTTTAATTTTTTTAAATTTAA
>JAQJVL010000021.1:4365529-4452291 GCA_035578905.1 Stictocephala bisonia
TTGTATTGTATATATTTGTAAATATATATTTTTTTAACCAATTATTTATTTATTCAAAGTATTACGCCATAGACTTATTAGAACGCATATTAGTAACGATAAAGTGGACAAATAGTAGATTGAAGACCCAATGGACAGTCACGAGAGGGCGCCATGGCCTGACCACGCCGTATGGCGTGCTACTTTCAACATAGCTGAAACTCATTATTCTGGGGTTTATAAACTGAAAACAACACTAAACACTGGTTTTGACACCTCAAGGTATGTTATTATTTAATAAAAATATTCAGGGTGGTGGGTAGGTTTACCATGTATATTCAGCAGTGAACGTGTTAAAGATTATCAGCTACAATACAGTATGAATCATTTTTTTCACTACACTACTATGAGTTCAGCTGTTTTCGTTATGTGTTTACAACCTGCAAAACATCATATTTTCAACAGCTGTCTATTGTTTACTACCGAAAGTAACATTGTTTGCAACCAAAAATTTTCCACAGTCAACAACACCTGTTTTTATTCCGTAGTGTAGTGAAAAGTATCGTTCAAGACTCGAGTGAAAGTGTTTTGTATGTTCTCGACCATTTGAAGTGCTCGACAAGTCTTGCACTTCAAACATATGGTCTCGAACATGAAAAACCCCACTTTCCACTCTTGTTATGAAATATACTATTACAAGGATTTTGGAAATCATATGGTTCATCCATAGGGAAATCGTATTTCCCTATGGATGAACCATATGCCACTTTTACTAGCCCAAACGCGCACTTGATTGATAGAGTTATGTTTTAGGGGTTTCAATCAATCAAATATTCATTTAGGGATCTTATCCGTTAATTCATTACCACTACTTTTTATCTTTTCGTTAATTCACTACCGTTCGATAAATATTCTATTGCTCTAAAAACTGTTCCCCAATCATTTTTACCTCCACTGTGGTATTCCTTATTCGCTAGGAATTCGATATCGCTGGCCTTATCTTATCGCTTACCAAAAACTTACACACGGAGTTACTTATATTTAACGTTTTACTATACAGTGGTATTGACCCACCCGCCCACCCATACACGTACAGAGGTATTGACCCACCCATACTCGTACAGTGGTATTGACCCGCCCACCCACTCATACACGTACAGTATGAGTCCTTGTGTATTCTTATGTTACACAAGGATGTGTAACATGAGAATACACAACCTTGTGAAGTTGTGGTCCTCTCAAATTACCTTCCATGAATTACATTGTTGGCTTACTATGTTTTTGCACAGGCACAATTTTTCCAATCACAAATGACGTTGATTAGTTGCAACATGCACTTAAAAGTTTGACTTATAAATAAAATGGTTAAACAAATTACTTTATATTGAATATTTCATTAAACAGTGAAAGGAAAGCATTTTACCTAGTAAAGTATATGGTAGGACCAATAATGAAAGACAAAACATAATCTGATAGTAAAGCAATTCATGCACTCGATTTAAAATTGATCAAAAATTGGCAGTAGTTTGTAGTCGAGGTCGTCTTCCCTCTTTAAATCTTTTTTTGAAGCCTTTTTATTGGATGTATGATCTTATTAATTTAACTAGGTTTAATACAGTACATTTTTTTATTTGCTGATTTTGATTCATATGGCGTTATCTAGATACCAATTAAGCATTTTAAAAATATACAGGTTTGATAATTATTGGAATAGAAACATCTGCACGAAATAGTAGGCAAGCCACCTTTGATAGATATGCATTAAAGGTTCAGCCTGATCAGTGCCTGAGTATTACAATTAAAATACTTAACAGTATTTCAACTAAAATAATTAATACAAAAATTATATTTCTTTGTATATGTACATATTTCCGAACTTAACTAATTTTAACTAGTGAACTAAACTTAAGAGGGCTCTAAACCCCTGCGCTGAGAAGTGTAAAAACTTCTTTGCGTGGTCTAAGATACTGCCTTTATTTACTGTCGTAAAATTATAAATGAAATATCTAAAGATAAATACTTTTTTGACTAGAATCGCTTTTTAGAATTTTCGAATTCTTCTTTATTTTTATTTTATAGGTTATTGAAAGTACCCAATATTCAAATGAGTGCCAAAATAAAATTAGAGCTGTTATCAAAATTTTAAAAAGCGATTCTAGTCAGAAATTTATCTTGCTTCAATTTAGTGTTGGTTTTAGATCGATATCTTCAAAGATTTAGCCGCAATATGGGACCGCGCGAATGCCTGTATGGCAATCCAAGTGGTGAAAACCCAAATTTTTCTATCGCACATGGATTTTATACTACTTCATTCATAAAAATCTTTCTTCATTCAACTTAACATCGACAGATGCAATGTAGGCTTACGATTGATATGAGTTTCACTTTACAGACTGCTTTGCTTGATTGGAGTTAGTCGACTTTCAATTGGCTAATTTCGTTTAAGTTATATTAAAACATGCGTTCCCATGTGGTACGTGATATATTATAATCACAAAGTAATGTATATGACTTTTATTCGTAATGACAGTACACAATATTTATTATGGCATGACAAATCATCTATCACTAAGAATACAACATGTCCCTGAGATAAATCATATAAACTACATTAACGAATGTGTATGATAAAGACATAATTCAATAATCCTGGTTTGTTCTAAGCAATAAGTGATTCTAAGTCATTTTCTCTATATTCATTCACCTTTACTGTATTTTATACATATAAAACCTGTAATGTTAACTCGTTATTATTAGTTTATTTTAGTTCAGGTTAGGTTAAAGGGCACTAGGCCAGGAATTAGTATATTGGAGAGATAGGTCATCAGCAAACTTACCTTAAAAGACAAGTTCACTAGCATCAGAGTCACAAACACAAAATAAACAAAATCTCACAAATGTTGTTTATTTTCTTTTGTTTTACTGAGTCTCTCTCTATCTCTCTCTCTCTCTCCCTCTCTCCCTCCCCCTTTCCCTCTTCCTTTCCCTCTCCCTCTCCCTACTCACCTGGAGAAAATGCCAGTGGTATTGAAAATTTGTGAGATTTTGTTTATTTTGTGTTTGTGACTACTACTCTGATGCTAGTGAACTTGTCTTTTAAGGCAAGTTTATTTTAGTTCATTAATGTTGTGATAGAAAAATTGCTAGCTAATTTATTTGTACTTATTTAAGAAGGTAACTTTGAAGCAAATAACTATCCCAAACGGTAAATAAGGACAAAAAAAATATGAAAGCCGGAGGGCAGGGCTGGGCGGCGATCCTTTTTAGAACTTTGAAGTCATGGGGCGAGGTAGTGTGTGGTTGTGTGGGAACTTCGTACCGCTCCCAGTGTCTTCCATTGAGTGGCTACATCGGGCCACATTCTTATTAATACAAACTGAACAATAAACTGAACAAATATTATGGTGAGCATTAAGGTAAACGTGATTTACCAAAATCGATTACCATAACATTCGTAGCCTATATATTGCACTTATTTTTTATTAATTTAAGTACTATACTGTATGAAGTTTGTATTGTGTGACGTTCACTTTGTATTGAAATTATTAAACTATTATTACATTACTCAAGTAAATTTAAGATTGCTCGGTTCGGTTTTGCATTAATTTAATGCATTTTTAATTACTTGAGTATCCACTGACCTAATTGGGTAGCTCATAATCAATTTGTAGAGAGCCACACTGTTCAACTTAGGCAGCCTCCGTAATGGGCTTGGCTAGCACTCGTGATCATGGCAAACACTAATGATCAACTCGGGTAGTACCCGTGATAGACTTGGGGTAGCCACCGTCATGGACTTGGCTAGCACTTGTGATCAACTTAGCTAACACTTGTGCTCTAGTAATTTATGGAAAACTGACAAAAATAAAGTTATTGTCATCAGACCCACCCACCCATAGACTAACAATGGTAGTGACCCACCCGCCTATATCCGTACAGTGGTAGCGACCCGCCTACCCATACACATACAGGGTAGTGACCCATACAACCATACACGTAGACCTATAGTAGAAGTGAATTTTTGCTTTTGGTATTCGACTCTGTATTTACTGTTTTGTACATAGTATTCTGGTTTTAATATTGTTATTAAACAAACGTAATAATATAAACTTTTAGCATATTATATTACTGTATATTACATTAATAAATTAGAATAAAACTACTTTCTTTATATATATGTTTTTGTAATACTATGGAATAGTTTGTACACATTTCTTTATAGAATAAATATGCTAACTTTCTTTTAAAAATGTCTACTACATTTTTACAAGATATACTTTAGAAAACTAAGTTCACGTATTATAGCATTAACCTACTAATAAATTATTGTAAATAATTCATGAAATGTTTGACAAATCATTTGCCAAATTAATATCTTGTATGTAGTTACATGAATTGTAATTTTTTATGTACTCAACTAATCTATATATACGACCTTGAGCTTCTGACTCATTATGTCACTTATCGTATTGTTACTTGTTAGTATTTAGGCATTGCTTTATTTTGATTGTTGGTCATTTTTAACAGCCGTGTTTAAAAAAATTGTCTGCTCATAAGCAGCTTTTAAAAAATCGTCATATTTAGTAATTTGTGTAGGCCTATTTAAATCATATTAAATTAAGCACTCCAAAAATACTGGCAAATATTTATCAGTAAAACTGAATATTCTGACAAGTAATCGTGTAAGAACTGTTTTTGAAGTAAAATAATTGCTTTTCTCGTGGCAATGGGAAAATTGAGCAAGATTATAATAAAATATTTTAATTATAATTGATATCATTCATACGGTTCACTTCGGTTTTCGTCTCTGTTCGAGAAAATGTCCGTTGTAACAAAATGTCTGCTTTTTTAAACCAAATTGTCTCCGTAGTGTCATTTTTATGTATTGTAGTAATCCATTCAGCATACTTCAGAAGCAAATAAAAAAGTATCCACATTTAAACTATTTTTTAATGTTCGGAAATTAGTATGTTTTATTGTAATTGCCATAAAACTACATGATAGTTTATGTGAAATCATTTTTTATTTAATAAAAACAATTGATAAACCGTACAACATTGATAACACTTAAACCGAACAACATTGATAACACTTAAGATAAACTGCCATTTGGTATTTTTTTTACCATACACGTTGAGAATTGTTGTGGCGTTCATTTAATATTATTTTGTTTTAGTCTTCAGTCCAACATAAAAAGATACGAAATACAAAGTTGTTTGCAAATTGATTCCACTTTAATTTAGAATTTAAAACCAATGTTTAGAGCAAAATTCAATAGGTTTTAGAAATATTTACAAAAATCATGTTTTGTAACGTAATTTACTTAGTTTTTAGTAAAGCGTATCCTTATGTTTATAAAACAAAATCTTCCATTGCTTTTCAATTGTAGAATATAAGTATAGTAAGCCTATGCCTAACCATGTTTAATTTCAACCGTTTTAGGAATAAAATTTTGGCAAAAACCAAGATATTTAAGTTAATTCTGATTAGAAGTTCAATAATTTAGTAGTCTTCCTTATTTTCAGTAGATAATTGGAATAAATGAAAACACGTAAAAACTCTGTATTAGTATTATTACAATATATATTGTAAAACGTGTACTAGGAAATGAAGTGCAGCATTACCGTTACTGACTATAAATTCGCCAATTGTTGAAAAGAGTCAGTTAGCCCAATATTCGTTCAACCAAAGTAGGTCGAACACAAACAAAATCAGCGATCGAGGTGAGGGGATAATTGGGCGTTTCCGTTTGTAAATACTACGAAATCTACTATACAGGAAATATTGTTTGAAAGTTATTTATTAGCATTGGATTGTTCATGATATGTAGACAATATTTGGAGATTTCCAATGCTTGAGTGTTTAAGGAACAAACACAAGCATTGGAAATCTCCAAATATCATCTACATATCATACAGGAAATGACTCAGGAACTACTTAAACTGTGCCTGGCGGAATACTCTTCCTTTACCTCAATTAACTGGACGTAGTTCCAACTTCTCTCGCCAGTGTCACATGACTTCTATATTTTCTTTTCCTTTAGAGCCCTCTTAACTAGTGAAAGCAATGAAAAGCACAAGACGTAAGTACTAATGCTTGCACTCCTCTTGGAGCACCTCAAAATTGATAAAATTCAATACTGCAAGTATAAACTGTACACAGCACCTGCTATGTTGTAATATTTTGCAAGCGAGGATTTATCGTGAAGAAAATAAATTTTAGTGAACTTTATTTTGTCCTATTATTGACCTACCCATCCACCCATACACGTGCAGTGGTAGTGACCCACCCACCAATACACGTGCAGTGGTATTGACCCACCCACCCACTCATACACATACAGTGGTATTGACCCACCCATACACATGTAGTGGTAACTCATGGCACGTGTGTGTGGGTGTGGGCACTGACTCACCCACCCGCCCATACACGTACAGTGGCACTGACCCACCCGCCCACCCATACACGAACATTGGCACTGACCCACTCGCCTGCCCATACACGTACAGTGACACTGACCCACCCGCCCGCCCATACACGTACAGTAGCACTGACAGACACGACATACCACTGTACGTGTCTGGGTCAATACCACTGTACGTGTCTGGGTGGGTCAATACGTGTATGGGTGGGTGGGTGGCCCAATATCACTTTAAATAACTGTTCCCACCCGCCCACCCACTTATACATGCCGACCACCTATGTACATACTGTGATTTTGGCACAACTAACTTCCTATAGTCGGCACTGGTAGTGCAGAGTTGTAATCCAGCTACTTGGGGACAAATTGATGTGGAGATTGTAGGCCATAGGTTCTAGTATACTAAGTCCTCTTAATACCGACATGTCGTCCGCTCAATGGTTGCTATCGGCGTGGACACTACTAGAGAAGTCTGGGGAGTCAATGTTGGATGGTAGTCATTATTCGGATGTTGTGTAGAGGAGACAACTAAGTATGTACTTGTACTATACTAAATGTGTGATACGTTATGTTCATTTGTTTTTTTTTTTTTTTTTTTTTTTTGGATCTTCTAATCGCAGATGAAGGATTCTGGATGAAACGAGGATTAGTATATGCAATAGAATTTACCTGTTAGTAGTTTAACTTTTCATTAATATCACAGCTTATAAATTAATTGTGATTTGATATAATATATGCAAAGATTGGAGTGTGGATAAACATCAATTCTGATTTTATTTTGAACAGAATCATAATGTGACTAAGGGTATATGATTACATATGAAGGATTAATTTAATTTGTTCACATCATAATTCTAACACTCAATTCATTCCTACAGACTCTTTTGTAATAAAAACTTTTTACACTATAACAAAACAACAAATTGCGATAACAATTACATGTAAATGTTAGATGCAAACAATGTTAGTTGAATAGTTGTGACAAGAGGGAGAAAGCTATCATTGGCATACCAGAAGAACGCTAAGCTCACATACTACTCAGGAGATTTTTTAATTGTTGGCAAAAATGTTGAAATACTGATCTAGATGTATTTTAGGTTAGGTTAAAGGGCACTAGGCCAGGAATTAGTATATTAGAGAGATAGGACATCAGCAAACTTACCTTAATTAAAAGACAAGTTCACTAACATCAGAGTAGTAGTCACAAACACAAAGTAGACATATCTCACAAATTTTCAACACCACAGGCATTTTCTTCAGGTGAGTAGAGGGAGAGAAAGAGAGAGAGAGAGAGAGAGAGAGAGAGAGAGAGAGAGAGAGAGAGAGAGAGAGAGAGAGAGAGAGAGAGAGAGAGAGAGAGAGAGAGAGAGAGAGAGAGAGAGAGAGAGAGAGAGAGAGAGAGAGAGAGAGAGAGAGAGAGAGAGAGAGAGAGAGAGAGAGAGAGAGAGAGAGAGAGAGAGAGAGAGAGAGAGAGAGAGAGAGAGAGAGAGAGAGAGAGAGAGAGAGAGAGAGAGAGAGAGAGAGAGAGAGAGAGAGAGAGAGAGAGAGAGAGAGAGAGAGAGAGAGAGAGAGAGAGAGAGAGAGAGAGAGAGAGAGAGAGAGAGAGAGACTGAAATGACTTCCACTATTGCTGGGTAGGTGGCTGTGGTGGGGGGTGTACATCCATAGAGCAACACTCAGGTGTAGATGCAGTATTTCAGTTAGTATATATAAATATATATGAAGTTTGCTGATGGGGAAGGGGTTGAAGGGAAGTGGTCTATCTTATGTTCAGATTAGGTGGGTCACGGGATTTTGTTATCCATTGGTGTGCTAATTCCATCCTTCGGAGTTGGGAACTATTGGCATGGGAAGGAAGGGATCTGATTACCTTAGTGGTGTAACACTGATCAAAATTTTGATTATGGAGAAGAGTATAGGCAGAGACAGGTTTTTCAGGATTTTGGACTTTGCAATCATGTCTATGGCCATTCATGCGTTTTCGAAGGTAGAAGGGTGATCTAGATGTATGAAATCAGATAATAATATTCTGCTATATTTATTGTTCATCTGTAATTTATTGCTTAAGTGAAGGTGTAAGAGTATCTTACATTTATTTGATGTTTAAATTCATAAAATTAATCTTCCAGAAATATACAGAATTGTAAATATTATTTACAACTATTGCATTTGTGTGTTGTACTTCTGTTTCTTGTTATTAATTGTACAAATGAATAGCATTTTATGTTTTCAGTGGTGACAGCAGTTAATTTACATATTTTTTACAACTAATCATGTACATATAATATTACTGATTTTTTTATCTGATAAAAACTATTATAAAATCGTAAGGATTCATGTCCAAATGTCTTATTTTATTTTTTATTATTGCTCATTGTGGGCCAAAACATCTGCAATTTACAAGATTTAGCCAAGATTCTGTGTATTCTCAAATATATTCTTAATACGTTTGTAATTTTTGGACTTCTACATTAATAAACTCCAAAAGAACTTTATTTTAAATCAATGTTTGTATTAGTTACTAAATAAGGAAAAATTTAATAGTGGAGATCACACGTTACTAATCTCACAGGGAGACTGAGGCCCCAAAAATCATCACAACGATGCACAATGCTTCAATGCTACCATCATATTCATTGGGTGATTGAAAAAAGTCTGATTGTGTTGATTTCATTCCACTCTTATATGTATTAAAGTACAATCCCCCTCCAATACTTCTACAACCATCAAAATTTGTGTATTTATAAAAATTGTGTGCACTCTTCTATAACGTGGTTTATGGATTAAATCCTCAGATAAGTTTTTTCTTGTCCCGTCTCTCCTCTTTTAGTCTGAGCCACTTAACTTAACCACAGACCTGCAGTTTCATATATGTTAAATCATTCTTGAACTGTAAATCTAAGACTAACAAAATATATTTAAGATGAAAGGAAGCACTCTTAACATATTTGACAAATAAGTTAAACCTAACTTGCAGTCGACACATTTGTCAATATGTCCTTGCAAGTTGTTCCTAACCAAACCCAACCCAATCTAATCTAACTTAACCTAATCTAACCCAACACAATCTAATATAATGCGCCCTAACCTAATCAAACCCAACCCAGCCTATCCTAATCTAATCCAATCTAACCTAATCTAACCCAGCCCAATCTATTATAACCCACCCTAACCTAATCTTACCTAACCTTTCCCAACATAATCCAACCTACCCTATTATAACCCAACCCATCATAATCTAGCCTGACCTTGTCTAACCCATCCCAATGTAATGTAACTCAACTTAACCTAATCTAACCCAAACTAACAAATCTTAACCCAACATAGTCCAACCCAACCTAACCTAATCCACCCTAACATAATCTAACACAACCTAAAATATCTTAACCCAATATAGTACAACCCATCCTATTCTAACATAACCTAACGCAACATAATCCAGCCTGACCTTGTCTAACCCAACCCAATCTAATGTAACTCAACCTAATCCAACCTAACCTACCCTAATCCACCCTAAGCTAATCTAACCCAAACTAACATACCTTAACCCAACATAGTCCAACCCAACCTAACCTAATCTAACACAACCTAACATATCTTAACCCAATATTGTCCAACCCAACCTAATCTAAGATAACCTAACCCAAAATAATCCAACCTTGTCTATTATAATCGAGTTCAACCTAACTTAATCGTATTTCTAAGTAGATGATGAATTTCGTGTTCTCAAGATCTACAACCAGGATATTTATTCTCCACATGTATTGCTCAGCATATCTTTCAATGGTTGTTCATTTATGATTTAGTTAGAAAATTTAAATTCAACTAAAACAGGCCAACAAATACTTTTGATTGAAAAGCATTTTTACTTACCTCATATTATAGCTAAGTAAAATGTTATTTGAAAATACACAGGTCTGTAGATTAGCAATTTACTGGCTTTTTTCTTTTACATTTTAAGCCATACAATTGAAATCGCTGTGTTGCCTGTTTGTGAATGCTGATATGATTGTTCTGTCCTTTAAGCTATAGACTCCAGTCTAGGATTTGAAGGTATTGTTACATAGCATGGTGGACAGATTTGAGTGCATTTTAGACGGGTGGCTCGATGATAACAATATTGTTACATGAATGATATGTCTGGCTTTAGCTGTTTTATGTTTATTATTATACTTTAGTATAGTCTTTATTCTATTTCAGTTCATATTATATTTTTATTATTAGTGATGGAACTTGATTTTTATTTGTGATCTAAGGCATTCATTGGGTACATAGTAAATAAATCTGATAATACATTCCAAAATGACATTTCTATGTTGTATAATGTATTTTTAAAGCTTAATTTAGCTAATAGTCATTATTTAACATTACTGTATAATGTTTCTTGTAATAAATCGTGTCATTAATAAGTTATTAGTTCTAGAAAATGTTTGATAAATTTTGTTTAAAGAATAATTTAGCATCTTTTTAATGCTTACATTTAAAAATCCAAAAATTTTTTTCTGCCTTTTCAGTATTCTCATAATTAGGATAATTAGTACTGTAATAAAAGAGTATTGTAGATATTTTTATATATATGAAAAATATTTAAATATTGTCACCAAATTTACTTATTTCTATAGAAAAAGGTTCAATAATTTCGAGTTTTCCCCTCCTCAGTCATTATTGGTGTATTATTATTTTACTACACTATTATGTGCATAAAATGTTCGTTGTCAGATACACCATGTCCAATGGAAGCTCATCATAACCTAAAACAATGACTTTTTTCCTCTTCCTTATCACCACAGGTGAAATTCCATCTTCATTTATACGACAGTTGATTTTACTACTTTAGTATATTTTACTACTTTAGTATCAATGATTACAATATGACATGAGTTTAATCCAGTCCTAATATTGTTGTCAACAGCAAATCCACTATCATTGTTGTACTCAAGAGCTGAGTTCAGAGTCAAGAGTTGTATTTAGATTTTTGTTGTATACTCACTTTAATGGGTTAAATGACAATTAAAAATTGAATTTTTGGTGGTAAACGGTTTTGTGCTCTGTTATAATTTTAATATTAGCTTAAATGTTTTACTAGATAAACAATAATTTTTATTTTACTGAAGTATATTCTTCTCATGTATATAACAAGTGAAGTTTATAGTAAATTGATACAGTAAAATGTCAGTATTACAATAGACATGTTCAAATATCGGACATATTGATAAATTAGTTAAGTGTAAAGTCAATCAGCCATCATTTAATTGTATCATGGTTTGTGCAATTTTTTCCAAAGAATAGCCTTAAAATTGTCAAGGATTTGTATGTCAAATCAATAATCATTATATATTTATTTTATCCGTCAAATAATCATATCCGTCACTGATTCATTCGTCAATTAATAAACATTTTAATATCATTAAAATACAAAATTCAACACTAAAATTATTACGCTATATATTTATAAATTAAGATTGTTTGTTTATTTACTTTTATAAAAATGTTTAAATACTTAAAGCATACAAATCAGAATTATTTTATTAGTTCCTCTAATTTTAAGTTCTTTGAATTTCAAAAGCTTTTCTTTATATTTAGATCTAGAATTGGATTGAAAAGCACAATGTGACTAGAATATTTTAAATATTGAATTCTGTTCAATGTTTGGATTTGTTTTATTATTTTTAAAACTTAGCTGTCCATTTTTCTTGAATTTTTGGAGATTTGTTTAATGTTACTCAACTTGTTTATTGTTGCTCTTGCATGCCATTTACTATTTTTTTTTTTTTTTATTAGAATAGGAAGTGAATGGTTAATTAGTAAAAACTTCTTTCTCATGTACAGCATATGTTCTAAAGGAAGAACATTCTTCTGCAAGAAATTTGTCTTTGTTGTGAATGGTTAATACAACTTACTATAGATATAAATTGACAAAAAATATTTTCTAACTTTTTCTTTAAAAATTACAGTTTAATCTGCTTTAGATTGCTTTCTTTAGTCTGTAACAACTCTGTAACAGCAAGTAAAACATTTGAATAATCTGATAAGTTATAATTGTATATTATATTAACTTATAAAAAAATAGGTCTTTAGAATGTATTAGACCAACAGTCCTAGACTCATGTAAGTTTTCTCGTTTCCTATCTCTCATTGTATTAAAACCAGGCTTTTTGCCCCATAACATAGCATCAAATTAAAAATATTGGTTATTGCACTTCATTAAAAAACCCCATGATCAATTTTATACAAAATCATCTAAATATATATATATTTTAAAACTTATGAATGTGCATTATCAAAAAACCTAAAAAATGTTATATCAGTTTTAATTTATTTTATTTTATCTGTCATACCTGATGGCTAATGGTATATTAATAAATGATCCGTGGTAAAAGTGAAGTCATCTGCATTCATTTAATCCTTAAATTCATTTTAAAAATAAGCAGCAATATGTGTCTGTGTATCAAATTTCAATGAAGAAAAACAAATTGAAGGATGTATAAAATATTTCCACTTTTTATGTGTGAAAGTAGTTGCTTATTTCTTAATTCAGTACTCTTCCTCGTACTATTTTATACTTGTAATAACTTGAAGTTAATGACTCTTCAGAACTGTCTCTCAATAAAATATTTTTTCTTAGCCAATAAAATGATTTAAATACATAAGTTTTATCAAACCGTAACATAAACAAATATCATTTAGAAAAGTTACAGGTAACTTTTCTGCAAAAAAATTTGGAATCTTTAAGAATCTGTTTTGGGTCTAATTTTGTTTATTGATAAGGCAATGTGCTAACAGGAGTACTGAGGCAAAAAGATGTGGAACAGGCATTGATTCTCGAAGAGAAAATGGCTCTCCAACTGCGGTTGTTGGCAGCAGCAGGAGTGCCCAGCGTACCAGAGCCCCCATCTTACTGTCACTTGGTGACTGATGATACAGATCTCAACCAGATGTGGAAGGAAGTGTTGTCTGCAGTGCGGGTATGGATGTATTTACATTTCACTATGGATATTCATTGTTGTTGTACACATAGGTACTGATCTAGTTGTTAAACATTTTTACTATTACTAAAATTGTGCATATTTAACAGAGTAAAAACCAAATTTTTTAATGTTCTTACTAGCTGACTCGACGGCTCATGAGGAGTTAGTTGATAATTTTAAATATAAGCATAGGCTGTAAATAATTCAGCTGAAAAATTTGGAAGATGTTGTTATTAGTTTAATTTCTCTACTTACAAAAATATTCTGAGTGGTTTGTAATCATGTGAACATTGTCACTTGCTATGAATGCTATAGCATTACTCTGAAAATATTAAAGCAAGGAAATAATAAATTCATAAAAGATCATTTTGGATCAAGGGACTCAAATGATTATAATTTTTTATTGCTATCTAATTTTGGAATTATTAACTAATCATTGGAATATTTAAAGGAAAGTTATCAGAGACTGTTTGCTTTCTCTGTCAGTTGAATGTGGGAAATTGGGAAGGACAGCAGATTTCTAAATCTGACTAGAGTCCATAGATAGTAATCTCTCAAATTACATTTTGGACATTTTGGAAAGAATTGTCTTATTTAAAATCTATGTAACTTAAAATACAGTTTATACTATGCGTCTAGTAGCCAGAATTGACGCTGCGGTTTAATGTGCACTTTTTTTCTAATATCATATTAGTTTTCAAAATATCACTAGCAAAGATTCTTGTCCACCATAATTTGATAAAAATATTTTGTCAATTCAGATTCTTATAAGCTGATGTAGTCTTCAAGTTTAATCCTTTTGCTTGCTCAAACTCACTTTATATTGTCCGGTTTTCATTGGAGTACTAAATTACCATAATTCAAGCAGAAATGTGGGGGTTTTTACAATTTATGTTTTAAACATTTTTTCTGTGTGACTATTCTTTGTTAAATTAGATGGATGTTCAAACCTTTAGGCTGTGTTAGTTCTCCAAGGAGCAGAACTTTAATTCCTTTCATGTTCATATACTAGCTGTTTAACTCTATTAACAGAACCACTAGTTCAGTAAAAATAGCTGTTTAATGTATTTCAGAAAGTGAACCAGCTGGCTAGTTCGCTGTATGCCTCAGGCACAAGCCTCTCCCGCAGTGTTAGCTCTGTGGGTGAGCACCACAGTGAGACTTACGTGTCACCCACGTTACCAAAGAGGGCAGAGACTTTTGGAGGATTTGACAACGCCAACAAAGACCCAAGTTCTATAAATAAAGGTGAGAAAAAGGCTTTCATTAAATGATCCCTTTTACAATCATTTAACTGATTTAATATAATCCAGACCACAAAACACCAAGCACATCCACAATTAGTCTATCGCAATGTTTCAATGTCATTGAAACTTAGTAAATCTTTTCAAAGGAATGTACCTGTGCTCCAAAATGTAATTTACTAAAAAATAATAGTACCTAGTATCTACTCCATAGCTATGGAGCCATTCCTAAATTACGTAACGCTAAAATCTGCCTTTTCAGGCCCCTCCACCCCGTGTAACGAACTTATAACGGTAATACTAAGCCCCCTTCAAAAATTACATAACGCTGTCACAACCCGCCCTTATTTTGTCATCCACTTTCATGCATATTTTTATTTATGATAAAGTCGTTGTTTGAAATTTCAACTGTTTGTTTTCAAATGGGGGGGGGGGAAATATATCTCTTCAAAAAAATCTTGTATTTTGGTGAAAAACAATAAAATTTTGTTAGTGAATTTAAACAGATTTCTGAGATTTAATAGTTACATAACGCTGTCTAGAACCCCCCATCCTCCCTCGTAACGGTGCATAATACCGCCAAAAACCTCCTACTCCCCTTTAGGCATTACGTAATTTAGGGACGGCCCCTATGCCGCTCATAACTCAGCCAAATTTCAATTGATAGTTTCAACAGCAACTCCCTTAAGTTGTCCAGGCGTCACAACTTTTTGACAATCAAAAGTGTTCTAGTAAACTTAATAATTAAAATCTATATGGTTATATCCTATGAGCCTGGAGATAGCCATCTATCTACCTGGATCAAATTCTTGCAACAATAAATTATGTAAAACTTGATCTATACATATCCCAGGTCTTATACCAGTTCCACATAGTCTCTTCCATAACGAGAATATTAGGATATTCAATACCATAAGACAGCAAGTCTATTCCACCTCATTACAGTAACTAACAATGTAGAAGCACTAATAAAAACAGTAATGAATTACAATTACTGCAATCCTCATCACCAAATCAAATAGACATCTCTGTCATTCTTCAGCTGTTATATAATTTGGTGGCTTCAGACTGCAGTAATCAAAGCTTCAGACTGCAGCAAGGGCAGATTCCAAGGTTTGAATCTCTTAATGAGCTAACATTTTTTACCTCATTCATTGAATGAAGTTCGTGCACAGGCCTGAAGGCCCATCTAAACTGGCCAGTGAAGTTTAAAAAAATTCAAATTAACTGTTCTTACCTAATAATCTCACACTTCATAATATCTAGGATATTCCACCAATGGTGGGCAGGTGAATAAATATTACTTTGCAAGTATTGGTGGGTCAATACCTTCTTATGTATATGAGAGGGTGGGACAGTTAACTCCCACTTACGTGTATAGAAGGGTAGGATGGTCAACACCACATATTCATGAGTGGGTGGGTGGATCAATATCACCTTATGTAGAAGGGTGGGACAGTTAATACCTCTGTATGTTTTTTTGGGTGGGTCATCTTCACCGGACTTAAAGAGATTGCAGTTCATTTTATGTTTACAATCTTTAAAAATCAAATACAAAAATATACATATGGCCTAAGTCTCGTATTACTTCTGGCTGCCGTGGGGCTCCAGAGACTCACGCATGCATTTCATTTGAATGGGTGTTTGTAGCCGAGACGGCTGCTTAGAGTCACTTTAGTTAACACTAAGTGGCCATCTAGAATACACATAGAGATGAAAATAAATATATAAAGTATTACTTAGAGAAATATTATTTTATTATTAATTAAAGTTGTAAAATATTGTCAATTGATTTAAAAAGGTGAGACATTCTTTTCCTTAGAATGCCTTTTATTGAAACAATCTAGACAACGTTAAATTTTCAGGACAGTTGTCACAGAAAGTATTTACTACAAACACAGAGCCGTGTGGGCATCTAATGGTGCAGATCAGTAAGACGCAATGTGTCTTAGGCAATAGGCTGACGTGGGCCATGATAAAAAATGTTAAAAAACACCAAGACATTTTAATTTTTTTATTTTTATTTTCAATCTATTGTATGTTATGTAACTGATCAAAATATATACTTTTCAACAAAAATATAAAAATCGGTTTTTTGACATAAAACTTCTAAAATGCACACATGAAGTAAAAAAATCGGCAGTTGGCCCGAACGTATTAAAACCAGGATACTATGCGATTCATTTTATTTCTGCAATCTATTCCTGGTATCTCAAAACAGGCTTAGCCTTGGAGGTCTATGTTTTCAAAACATATTCCGTATTGTCAAGAAGTATTTTTTGAAATATGTATTTGAAACATGTAGATTAAAGCTAATTGATGTGATGTATTTGAATGTATATATCTAATCTTGTGTTCAATATATTTGTAAACCTGTTTTGAAAATAAACTTTATTGTTATTATTAACCTCTTTTACCATCTTCTTATCTTCTTGAAAGAGAAAAAACTATACACCGGTTCTAAAATTTGTAACTAAATGTAAATCACCCTCCAACAAACAATATTTGTCCATCGATCTTTCTATTTGACCTACCAAACCTCTCCTTTATTACGACACCCACTAATCCAGACATCCTTCAATTTACATAACTTAGTCCAAGGAGGATTTGATGAAAGAAATATAGATTGCTCAAATTGACTGTTTGAAACCAGATTTATGTGGCACGTGCAATCATAATACTGTTATATATCACCAACTAAGTATATTATTTGTATAATGTTAAAATAATTTATTTAATTTAATTATTTTTCTCTATTCTTATATAAGAAGAGATCGGTCTCCTTTTTAACCTTACTCAGCCCAGTTCTCATAGACTATTGATCTGTGCAAGAGTGATAGAGTAAGGGGGAAAACAAGTAGCGTACAAGGTCAACATTAATCATAATTATCAAAGTCAGAATTTGAACTTGCTATCTCCAGAATCTAACTTATCAACCTGCTATCTCTAACTTTTCAACCTGCTATCTCTAACTTAGACCACTTGCCACTAGCCCTCACAATGTACTTTTTTAAAAGCACTGAAATTTAACTATTTTCAGGTTAGTTTAAAGGGCACTAGGCCATAAATTAGTATATTGGAGATAATCACATTATTACACATTTTCTCTCTTTACTCACCTGAAGAAAGCACCAGTGGCAATGAAAATTTGTGATGATGTTATTCTTTTGTATTTGTTTACTACTACTCTGGTGTAGTGGACTTGGCTGCTAAGGTAAGTTTGCAGATGTCCTATCTCTGGAACTAAAAACCTAAAAAGTCTATGAAAGTGTAAAACTTTGTTTAATTTATTAGGCCTGTTAAAGAAGCAGCATCAGCAACAGATGCAGCAATTGCAGCAGTTACAGCAGCAGCAGACCCAACAACTTCACGCCCAGCTACAGCAACAAGCCAGCGGTTCCTCGAGCCCAGTCTTAACGCCTGACACTACCAAGGGATCACCAAAGCTGTCCCTTGTGCTTCAGGTAATGATTTAATATCAAAAAAGTCATTTTAACATGTCTTTTTAATTATTATTAAAAAATGTGAATTCCTCTCCTTTTTTATAGACAATAGACAATAGACAATAGACAATATTCTTTATTCATAAACATTGAGTTTAGAATTTTCGTCATACAATAATGGTTACATGGCACAGGTAGAAAACAATAATATTTAATTATGGTGAGTGTTCTCTCCAGTCCATGAATTCTTGGGTGGTGTAGAATGGTCTCTGCAGAAGCCAATCTAATAGTGAATTTTTCAGACGTTGTGTCGGAATTGTCTTCAGGAATCCTGGGAGGTTGTTGTAGTAGACTGTTCCTCTGTATGATGGCTTCCTCTCAAATAAGCTCCGATGGTGTGTAGCTATTGCAAAATTATGACCATTTCTCGTGTTGTATGAATGGAAGTCTCCGTTTCTAGTTTGTCCAGATTTTACCGAGTGTAGGATCGTTTCGAGAATGTAGAGAGCTACCACTGTTAGTACTTTTAGCTCCCTGAACGCTTCTCTGCAGCTGTGTCGAGGTTCCAGTCCGGTAATGGCTCTTATGGCTCTCTTTTGAATTATTAGTACTCTTTGTATATTAGTTAGAGTTGTCCCTCCCCAGACTATTAGCCCATATCTCAGGTGTGATTCGAATAATGAGTGATATGCTGTTTTTGCCATGTCTGCATTACAGATTTGTTTAATTCTTCTTACCACGTAGACACAAGAGTTAAGCTTATTACAAAGTTTGTCCACATGAGGCTTCCAAGAAAGCCTATTGTCCAGGATGAGACCTAAATATTTTGTTGTGTCAGATGTAGTTAGTCCTGGAAGGCCTTCAAGCTGATTATGATTAGATGTGAAAATTAGCTGCTGTGTCTTCTTTTCGTTTAAAACCAGGTCATTCATGCTGCAGTATTGCTTTGTTAGTTTGAAAGCTGTGGAAGAGTTGGTGTCTAATTGGTCTTTACTTTTGTTAGTGATGGTAAGAGCTGTATCATCTGCATACATAACAACTTTACAGAGTCCATTTAGATGTTGTGGGAAGTCGTTAGTTAAAAGTATGTACAGGACCGGGCCTAGCACCGATCCTTGAGGCACTCCTCTGGTCACTGGTAGTTCTTCAGATTTTACTTTAATTATTGTTCCATTATTCATGTATGAGAACTCAACCAGCTGTTTTCTATTGTTTAGGTAACTTTTGAACCAGTCTGCTTCTTTATCGTCAATTCCCAAGAGTCTAAGTTTCTGTGTTATTACTTTATGTCCAAGGCAGTCAAATGCTTT
Organism: Stictocephala bisonia; assembly: GCA_035578905.1. NCBI lineage: Eukaryota > Metazoa > Arthropoda > Insecta > Hemiptera > Membracidae > Stictocephala > Stictocephala bisonia. The sequence continues at coordinate 4,384,895 of JAQJVL010000021.1, forward strand.
GCTGAAATCAAGAAAGATGGTTGTAGCTAGGGAGCCCTTATCTAGTGTGTCTAGTATGTGTTCAGTCAGCTGCACTAGAGCAGTTACAGTTGATCTTCCCCTCATAAAGCCATGTTGTTTTGTGGTGAGTAGATTGTTTTGTTCTAGGTGATTTAATAGTCGTCTCAAAACAACACGCTCAAGTATCTTGGAAAATGTTGAGATTAGTGAGATGGGGCGATAGCTGCTCGGTTCATTTGTGTTGCCTTGTTTGAATTTCGGATACACTTTTGCTATTTTTAGACAATTTGGAAATATTCCTTGTGCAAGTGACTTATTTATTAGGCAGGTCAGTGGCATTAGGATCTCCTTTTTGCAGTATTTAACTATTTTTGACGAGAATTCATCTTCTCCTGCTGATGATTTTGGTTTTAGTCCATCAATTATTTTACTGATTTCATCGCAGTTTGACTTGGGGAAATGTAGTTTGGTTATTAGTGGGTTCTGAATTGCTGTTTGTGGGGGGTCATCTTGATTGTTAGAGAGTGTCCTTTCAGCTATTGTAGTAAAAAATCTGTTTAGTTCATTTGCTATTTCAGTTGGTGCAGTGATGGTTTCTTTGTCTACTGTCAGTGTGCAGGGCTGGGGGTTAGAGACGTGAGCTTTCCTTTCTTCATTAATTATATTCCATATCACTTGCATCTTGTTGTTTGTTTCCCCTATTCTGTTAGCAATGTGCTGCTTTCGAAGAGTTTTAAGTTTCAAGTCGTAGGCTTTCTTTTTCTCTGCAGCATCTCTTTTATCTACAGTTCTATTTGTTATGACTGATCGGTTTAGGGCATTTAGATAGTTGTCTTTAAGCTCATTGCATTCAGCGTCCCACAGTTTATTAGTGTTGTTTGTTCTTGACTTCACTGTAGTAATAGGACAAGTTATATTCATTGCTTGTTGGAGTGTTTTATGGAACAGTTCGAAAGCCCTACCAGCTTCATTTATGTTTAATATATTTTGCCAGTCCTTTGTCTCTAGTAAGCATCTTAGATCTTTCATTGTGTCTTTGTTGATTTTCCTCTTTTGTATAGTGGCTGGGGTGGTATTTTTTGTAATGTTGACATGACATATCTGGGCACAGTGATCGGATATGCCTGTTACTAGTACTTTGACATGCATGTCATTGTCATCAATATTTGTACATACGAAGTCAATGGATGTTTGTGTACAGTGTGTCACTCTAGTAGCAGGTAGTTTAGTTCTTTTGATATTATATCCCAGTAGTGCTTCTTCCAGCTTCTGTTTGTCTCCATTGATGGTCATGTTGTCAACGTTGATGTCACCGATTATAACAATTTGGTAATTTGTTTTAGGTAGTTTGTCCAGTTCAGCCATGAGGAAGTCAATTGCTAGATCTAAGTCACTATTTGGTGGTCTGTAAACACCTAATATATAGAGGTTTTGCCTTTTGAAGTTTATTTTTATAAGTGCTGTTTCACAGATTCGCTCTGAGACTGGATCTGATGTGGCAACCGAAGTTGTTTCATTTTGCAAATTAGACTTTGCATATATTGCTACACCTCCTTTCCTGTATTTCTGTCTGGCGTATCCACTTATTAGCCGGTATCCTACAAGCCTAGTATTTTCTAGATTATCATTGTTTAGCCCATGTTCTGTTAACACTACTACATCCGGTTTAGTGTTATGTAGGAGATGTGCAATTCTGTCAATTTTGTTTTGTAATCCATCTACATTTTGGTGTGCCACTGTAAACTCTTGTACTTTTCTGACCTTGTTTGGTTTACAAAAATCCTGTACTTGTAAGCAGGGTGTTTGTGTTTTGCCTTTTTTGTGTGGTTGAGACCTAAAAAAGAAGTGTCAGTAGTGGAGATTGTCTCCTCTGTATTGGCTTTATTCTCTTCTCCAAGTTGGGAGATGCTAATTTTTGTTGTTTTTGTTGTTTTAGTTTGAGTCAGTTTTTTGGGCAGGGTTTGTCTGATTCCCTCTGTTATAGTTTGAGTCAGTTTTTTGGGCAGGGTTTGTCTGATTCCCTCTGTTATAGTTTGACTCAGTTTTTTAGGCGGGGTTTGTCTGATTCCCTCTGTTATAGTTTGACTCAGTTTTTTAGGCGGGGTTTGTCTGATTCCCTCTGTTATAGTTTGACTCAGTTTTTTAGGCGGGGTTTGTCTGATTCCCTCTGTTATAGTTTGACTCAGTTTTTTAGGCGGGGTTTGTCTGATTCCCTCTGTTATAGTTTGACTCAGTTTTTTAGGCGGGGTTTGTCTGATTCCCTCTGTTATAGTTTGACTCAGTTTTTTAGGCGGGGTTTGTCTGATTCCCTCTGTTATAGTTTGACTCAGTTTTTTAGGCGGGGTTTGGCTGATTCCCTCTGTAGTAGTGTGGTTAGACATTTCTTTATTATGTATAATATGCATGACCTTATCAATGTGATTTTTGTAGAATTCCTCATAGGTCTCTCCTTCTTGTAGTTTTAGTGCAGTGATCGGAGGAGTTTTATGTTGTTTGAAAAATGTTCTGTTTTCATCTTTTTTAGATGCTGTATTAAGATTATTTATACCATGTCCACAATTTGAATTATGTTTTGCAACTTGAAGAGAAACACTAAGCATGTTATTTTTACATGCTGTATTTTTAGTATGATTTCCTTTTGCCTTGGTTAACTTTGTATTATGATGGTTGTGTGTTGGAAGAGACAGATTAGGCAAAATTGTGTCTGTGTTACAGTTTGCGGCTGGATTTTGGGATTGTTCAGTTAGGGCTTTAAGGGTGGTCTCCATGTCATTCAGTTTGATTTTTATTTGGGACAGTTCTTTTAGTAGAGCTGAGTTAGGGTTGTAACTTGTCTCATTATGGGAGGTTTGTGTTGCCGTATTTTTTAAATCATTAACTTTTTTCACCTGATTACATTTTAAATAGCGTTGGTTATTTTGTTTGAGGTGATTATTTTCATTTCTTAAGTTATTTATAAGTTGTTCAAGTTTTAATATACATTCTTCCTTAAACCTATCGTGTTCTTCGTAAGTGGCTGTTAATTCATCTCTTAGTGTTTTTTCTTTTGTTAACTGTTTTTCTACTTCCTGCAGTTGTTCCACTAGGTTTGTATTGGTATCTAAGAGTGTTTGTTTTTCATTTATAAGTTTTTCAACCTGTTCTTCTAAGTTGTTTAGGTTGTTTAAATTTTCTATGTTCTTTATTTTTAACACAAGTTGTGAGTTGGAAAGTGTTAGTTTATGAAGATTTTCCTTTAGGGAAGCGTTCTCAGCTAGGAGTGTGTTCCCTACCTCAGCAGCTAATGTAAGTGAGGTTTCAGGGTCAAGTTCCTCTATATTACCACAATTCAGAATTTTAGAGTTAATTTTCTCAATGGCAGGACTTGAGGTAAGAAGAGCGTTACTAGTGGTTTCTTCACAGTTTATCTTACTTGTTTGGCAGTTTTTATTTGTTTTTGTCCTGTCTATATTACTGAGACAAGCTTGACATTGCCAGGTTTCGATGTTGTATTTGGAGAGATTTTTAAACTTGTTGTCTGGCCAGTTTAGACATTTAGAATGAAACCATTTATGACAGTTTCCTGTACATAAGATGCCCTTATGTTTGACACCAATTGTGCATATACCACATGGATACCTAGACATTTCTTGCTATAGTTATAGAAGTCAAGACAATAGTGTTGCAACTGTTTTTTATGAAGAGGTTTGGCAGACTCCTCTTGGTTAAAGACAATCACAATTAGAAACTGTTTTTTATAAAGAGGTTTGTCAGACTCCTCTTGGTTATTATTTTATTTTTCTGTCACAATTAAAAACTGTTTTTTATAAAGAGGTTTGTCAGACTCCTCTTGGTTATTATTTTATTTTTTCTGTCACAATTAGAAACTGTTTTTTATAAAGAGGTTTGTCAGACTCCTCTTGGTTATTAATTAATTTTCTGTCACAATAATGAGAAACTGTTAGAAGTATGGATATCAATTGTGTGAATTGTTTAATTGTATAATTGTGCTTGATTAATTGACAATCAAGTGCCTTGTCTGTAAATTGAAATTGATCAACAGCTGTTAGTTTCAATTAGTCAAAGAAGTGTATATTGAGGTAGGCTGGTATTGTGTCACAGTGCTGAGCTGGCCAGAAGTGATGAGCTGTCATTTCACTGTTATTGAACTCTGGTCTACTTCAGCTATTTTGTTATATCAAGTTCTTCAGTTAATGTAATGTTTTAATTGCTTTAGTTGCTTTTCTGTTAATATTAAGAATAAGAAATAATTGAAATTATTTAATTCTTGAATCAATTAGTAAATACTGTCCTTATGAGATGAGGTCAGCTCTTGAGTTGTATACTTTAGGTTGTTTCTTTTAATAATTCAGTGTCTTAATGATAATTGAATCAGTGAGTGGACTTACATTCTCTCCAGGTAAGCTATGTGCACAAGTTTGATAATTTTTGTTGAGTTATTACCACTTATAACACACTTTTCCTTGGGAGCCACTTCACTTAGACTGTAGTCAGTCAGCCATCTTTATATTGTTGACAATGAGTGCTACTTGGCTTGGTCAAACATATAAGCAATGATATTGAAACGTATTTAATAGACAACCATAATTTCTTAGCTCTATTAAATCTGAAGATATAGAAAGAAAATGAATTAAGCCAGGAAAGATTCAAACATTAAAGTTCATGTTTTTATTTTTTTTTTATCAATCTAAAACATTAAATTATTTGGGGTGTAGTTTACTCTAAAAAAGTGAATTCAGAAATGAAGAATTAATATTTTAGTTAAGTACTTTAATTTACTGATACTGATTGATAAACCTTAAGATACTAACTCCGCATTTCACCCTTAACACATCGGCACATTATCTACAGTTTTATTCTCTTTAAATTTGCATTATTTTCTCACATAAATTTCAATTTTTGATTCAGTATTCAATATAATATCACATAAATAGTTTATTTCAAATTAATATAACAGTTTTATTAATTACTGTACACTTCATAATTTCACAGGTCAAACTTAACACTTAATTCTAATTAAAAAACAACTCGAGCCTATGCACAGGCCTATGACGCCCATGTAAACTCATTTCCCCTTATAAATGTCATTTTAATAATCAGGCAAAATATTTGTTTATCTTAATTTTGTTTTTTCCCTACTTTCGGAATTAGTTTCTAAATAGCCATTGATAAGTCTTATTCATTTTACATTATGTTTTATTTTTAAGTGTTTATTTTTATTTGATGTAAATTATGAAAACTAAGTGATATTTTGCATAAAAGCTTGGTTTTGTGAAGTATATTTTGTATTTGCTTTATATGTATATTTTGTTTTGTAGAATAAAAGTGATTTTGATTTGATATCAGCTTACGTTCTCAATTACTAATGGATAGATATAGCTTCACGTTTATGTATGAAATAACATAAACTTCACTTAAAGATAGAATGATGTAAGTCATTTGAAATAAATTTGCTTGTAATTAAAAAGGTTATCTCTTTTAATGTTTGTATGGTTATAGAATTATTTTAGGTTAGTTTAAAGCGCACTAAGTTATGGATTACAATAGGAGAGATAGAGTATCAGCAAACTTACCTAAAAATACCAGTATACTAACATCTTACAGTAGTAAACAAATACAGGAAAATCACATAACACAAATCTTCAGTGCTACTGGCACTTTCCTCAGGTGAGTAAAGACTGACAAGCAAGACTTTAAAGAAAGTGGCAGAGGCATCAATAATTTGTGCCCACTGTTAATTTTTAATGTAATTGGTAGACTTGTCTTCTTAGTTGAGCTTTTTGTCAATATTGATCTATGAATAATCAATGAGGCACAATAATTCATTAATGTTTTCCCTTGTTTACATGAAGGAACCATGGCTTGGCTGCAACAGTGATTTGCCTGCATTATTGAGTCTTGGTCACGAGCAACAGTTAGTAGCGTTACAGCTCTCCCATCATGTCTACACTCTCAGCTGTATCATCTCACAACAGATGACCTCCATCGACAGGTCTGTAACATTTATCCATATGATAAATCTGTTGTACAAATTTTAGAGTATATCTAACAATGTATCTATTCTAGGAACTTTCAACAATATTCCTTAAATTACGTGCATTTCCAAACTCCAAAGCCAATATAACCAGTCTGTGTCCTTAAAAAGATTGAATAATATGGACGACACCACTATCATTACACTTAAGAGCTATTATAATCAATCCTGATTTAGTTTTTATCATAGTAATCATAATTCGCAGCACCTTATGTGTATGGGTGGGTGGGAGAGTCAATATCCTCATACATATATGGGTGGGCCATTACTACCATATGTGCATGAGTGTGGGAGAGGATGTAACCACTATAAAGGTATGGATGACTTGTTGGACCATTACCACCATATGTATATGAATGTAGGTTAATTACAACTCATGTATGGTTGTATTGACCCCACCGACCCACCCATATATGTATAATGGTAGTAACTCTCCCACTTTCCCATACGTGCACAGTGGTGTTGACCCTCCCACTCATCCATACATGTATGGCGGTATTAATTAGTTGTTAGTTGACTAGTTGTAATTTTCAATTTCAAATAAAATTTGGAAATAACTATATGACATTTGTTAAAAAGTCATTTTTTACTGACACTAAAACTGTTAAGACTTATAGACATGAAGGTTACATCAAAAACAAAAACTCCTCAGCTCAATATAATCAAAATGGATATTTTGCAGTTTGCAAGCACAACTAGCAGCATGCAAGGCACAGCTCAGTGGAGAGGAAGGCAGAGAGCGACGGCCAATTTACAGGCACAACCAGCAGCTGGAAGAACTGCGTAACCTCCAGGACAAACTGACACAGGAGAAAGACGCCTGGCAACGGGAGAAGGAAGCTGAGGAGAGAGATTTAGAGGAAAGACGTGAACAGCTGCAGAGGTTACAGGTTAGTATTTGTATAGAATGATTCTTGAGCACAGGTAGATTTAGGTAAGTTTTCTGATGTCATGTATGAATATACAAATAAATTAGTATATTCTTTCCAAATGAATATACTAATTTATTTGTATTAGTATACTTAACCACAAAATTTATTCTTTGATGAACAGGAACAGGTGAGGTCAGAGCAAGCTGATGTAACTCAACAGCGAGAAAATTTGTTCCGGCGGATGGAGGCCCTCAACAGTAAGGGTATCCTGATCTCCCCCACTCTGAGTGTTGTGGCCAGTCCTAGTAGCAATGCAGGGGAGGTACTAGGAGATACTGAGCTGCCCTCACCAGTGGTCCCAGTGTGCTCCCCCACAGACCCACCCCGCCGCAAGGCTGATACTGCCAAATGGAAGGCGCAACACAAGTCCAGCACACTGCCTCTTAACCTCATCAGTGCCACCAACCAGCAGAAGGTAAATAGTTACTTATATAGTGGCCGATTATTTAATGGAGATTTAATGGACTATTAGTGGAGATTTATATGGACTAGATTTAGTGGAGGTTTCTTGTTAAGCCAATTTTATACAAATTATATCAAAGCTTTATAAAGTCTGTAGTCATAATCTTTGTTTATCATTTTTACTTTACTTACCATTAAAAGTTTAAAAGCATTTATATTAAATCTAGACTTGTACTCCTCCTTTTCCCAATTACTTGTTTTTATTTAAGTTTTTCATGAGCCTAATTCTTTATACAATTTGACTCTAATTATGTAATTATTATGTTAAATCTATTTGTAGGTAACTTTGGTTTATTACTATTTTTTTTCTTTGTAATCTATTATGAATAAACTTGACTAAGAAATGGTGTTTATCTTGCTCTAGTTTAAGGGACCATGAGTCAGATTTGAGACATGTGGTGGTGTCATTAATTTTCTACCAAATCTAATATCTAATTAAAGAATTTTTTAATGATATTTTTTTTAATAATCATCATTGTAAATTTATTTTCTTTAAGGAACCACAACAGTATATTTAAATAGTATAATTCAATAGCTCAGTTGATTAAAGCCTAGTTTCATAATTGTAAGATTTTCAGTTCGATCAGAGTCAAATCAAATGTTAAAAGAGACCAGCTGATAACCATTTTTCATGGTTCATTTTTTTCATTCGGCTATTAATTAGTGACACTGTCTAAGCAATATTCAACCTTAGTTTGTAACAAAGACTACATTCGCTCATCTACACTCATCACACTAATTTTAAATACGTATCTTGACAATCAGTATATTAAGAATAAATAAATAAAAATAAAATTATCTGTCTAATAACCTTACCTTTTGCATCGTTTTACATTTGTATGATAACTTGTTATTTTTATTTGTTTTTATAGGTATCACCCAATGTCCAAATCAAGCAGCAGTTGCCATTAAAACTGGCCAACAAGCTTGGCAGTGGTAGTAACACTCTGCCTCCGGGTGTGGGCTCAGCAGTGGGGGGGCCACAACAGATGTTGCCTCTCAAGCTGAGTTCAGGGGCCGGGACAGGCGGCAGTGGTGGAGGGGGCAGTGGGGGCTATCAGCGACTGGCCAGTCCCCCTGAGGCTCCACCTCCGCCTAGCCACACACGCACTGGTTCCAGTCCCGCCATGATGCAGAATGTACAGGTTTGTGTTTTCTCGCTTTAATTCTGTCATTATTTTAATGGATGAACTTTAATTCTAGATAAATTTTAGGTTAGGTTAAAGGGCACTAGGCCAGGAATTAGTATATTAGAGAGATAGGACATCAGCAAACTTACCTTAAAAGACAAGTTCACTAACATCAGAGTAGTAGTCACAAACCACAAAATACACAAAATCTCACAAATTTTCAACACCACAGGCATTTTCTTCAGTGTGGAGTAGAGGGAGGGAGAGAGAAAGAGAGACACTGAAATGACTTCCACTATTGCTGGGTAGGTGGCTGTGGTGGGGGGTTTTTGAGATTTTGTGTATTTTGTGTTTGTGACTACTACTCTGATGTTAGTGAACTTGTCTTTTAAGGTAAGTTTGCTGATGTCCTATCTCTCTAATATACTAATTCTAGATAAATGTATTTTTTTATACAATGTCATTTTCAGTATTTGTCTTGGCTAACTCTAATAGCCATTCTGGAAGATGCAATCATAATTTTAAGAACTCTTCGCCTTCTTATCAGAGTAGCAGTACCTACCTAAGGAATAATGCAGTGCTTGATTATAATGCATCCTCAACGTATGTAAACATACATTTTTTCCTGGCACACTCATATGGTAGAGATGTCTTATTAAGGCATTGGTCCTAGATTGTTGTTGTTAGGATGTTTTGGTCCTAACTTTACCTGATTTAAGACACATTTCCACAACGAACAGTATATTGGATATATAGCAGTTGTTGTGTATCACTGAGGGAAAAAAGTGGGAATGAATTTAAATTTAAAAATTGACAAAAGTCGTCAAACAAAGATACCTTTTTTTGCCAAGAACAGATCTGTTTGATCTTTTGATCTGTTGCAGCTTCAGACTTGCAGAGTAGTAGATGCTTGCTTTTAGAAGATGGCAGGAGAAATCAAATAATATATTAGATATACCAAAAACCATTTGCTAATTCCTTTGTGGGCAGATAACATTTCATGATCACTTGACTGTTCAATATTTGTCAGATTTTACTAAATAAAATAATGAAAATACAGGCTCCAAATATCTGACTATACTATAATAATTTGGGGTTTTCTTTATATAATAAAATCGTAATCATTTCTATGTTTTACACTATTCATAAAAAAAAAAAAAAAAAAACTGACCATTTAAAATTAAACTCAAGAACTCGCTGCTTAAAAATATTCCATTATTTTTAGTCTCTTCATACCATGACAACCTTTTTCTTGAAAGCCTCAGAACTATAAATTCTCTCCTTTGAAAATTAAGGTCACATATTTGTGCAGTTCTTTACCATTAATTTATTACTGCTACATTTTTGTGTAGAATTATTAATTTACTCACAAACAAAATTTGACTTTAAAAAAAGTACAGTATATTAATTTTCTCAATTGTCATACTGAAAATTTTTATTTTATTTTGAATTCTACAAATCAGAAAATCCAACTACAAAGTAGCGTTAAATTAATTTACAGTAAATATAAGTGGAACAAGTGTTCATGCCCGATTAATCAACAGAGTCCTAATCTTGCTTTATGAATTATCACTTGAAAACAATAATCATAAAAAATAATATAAATACAAATATAACAAGACAGTATAAAAACAAGATTAATATAGTAGTAGTATATATAATAGTAACAATATAACAATATGTTAACAAAAACAATAACAGTAATAATGGCAAAAACCAACAACGACATATAAAATATAATAAAAAAGGTCAACAAATGTTAATAATAAATTAACATTTGTTGTCCTATGTTAATTTACTATTAACATAGGACAACAAACACAATAAAAATGTTAATAATGAAAGGACAAAGTAATAAGTAATTTAGTATTAAAAATTGAAACTACAGTAAGATTCAAAATTAACTTTCTAAAATTATTAAATAATTATTCTAAAATTATTGAAAAATATGTCTTATTCGTTAAATAAAATCTCATTATAAAATCCAGACATAATATTAATTGGTGAATGCACTCCAAGGACTATACAAGAGAAGCGGGGAGAGAAGAGCAAATGAACACAAGAATTAGGCCAAGGAACATTAAACTGCACACATGATAAAAGTGTGGCGTCGTCAAGCGTGCCACCCAACAGTCTCTGCAGATACACCAATAAGGCCACCTGGCGTCATGTAGCCAATGAATCTAACTCAAACATGCGGAGCGGTTCAGAGTAAGGGACATGTAATGACCAAATGCTTTAAAATATAAATACCTCAAAAACTTTTTCTGAACTTTCGCAATAGTGTTCGACAGATATGCAAAATGTATTCCAGACAATTGACTCAAACTCTAACCTAATCTTCAGAGGTAAACCCCAACACTCTATATGCCAACTTAAAGATATTTCGAATCAAATAAAATTCCAAGATCTTTAATTGAACGTTTGACTGCCAATAGTACACCCCACAAAAATTTGATTATTTTCCTTTCTGACTTTCCAGTGAAAGACACTACAGCACACTTATCAACATGAAATTTTAAATTACTCTGACTCCACAAAAAAAAGGCGATCTATATCCTCTTGTAACGATAGACAATCAAATAAACCATTGATGACCTAGCATGCATAAAAAATTTGAATTCTTTACACAATTTTATTTTATCATCAATAAACAAAACAAACAATAAATGACCAAAGTTTGAACCCTTGGGTAGGATTCAAAAAAAAAAACATCAGATGAAAATCCATCAAATGTCACATAGCTTTCTACCACACAAATAAGAACAAAAAAACCTAATTAATGAATCCGACAAACCAAAATAATTTATCTCAAAGAAGAGTGATGAATGACTTATTTTATCAATAATTGCATTTTCAAAATCTGTATGTAACTTGAACTCCAGAATCTAAAATAGGTTGACAATATTCAGATAGATTTAATAAATTAAGAGTTTATGATCTGCCAGGATAAAAACCATGTTGACTTGAACTTATATATTTTTGTGTGTGTAAACAAATTCATGTACAAGATAGATTCAAAAGCCTTAGCTGGTGCAGATAAAATAGAAACAGGTCTATAATTTTGTATGTCTGCTTTCTCACCTTTTTTAGAACTAGGCACAATCTTAGCCAGCTTCCAAACATCAGGAAAACAACATTACTAATGGAGAGATTAAATATATGAAGCAATGGAATTACTAAAATATCAGCACAAGCTTTAACCTCTCAACTGCTGTAAACGAGTTAAGTCGTGCGCCGCCGTCTGTCCTGCTGTGCTACGCACGACTGAAGTCGTTCCGCCGAACGCGCTCAGTGTGCTGTACACGTATCAAGTCGGTATTGATTATTTCTCCACTTCAACATACCCACGACATCTATGGATACTTTGTTGAACTACTAGCAAGCTCTTTACTAAACAGAGAATAGTTTTCATTGGTTCATTATGTTGTATACAGCTGACTGTTGGCACTGGCAACTGACAGTGGCTGTTTACTGTATTGTTATGGCGTCTACATCACGCGATTCGCGTCTTGTTACGGAGTCGGAAATTGATAATTTACTGTGTTATATGATAATATAAGCGTTATACAAATGAAAAAATAATGAAACCACTATGTATAAATGAGTATAATGTTTATCTAAGCATGGGTTACTCTATCTGTAAAAAACCCAGCACAGGGGGTTGGCATGCTACTGAAAACCCAGCAGTTGAGAGGTTAATAACGTAAGGTGGAATGCCATCAGGACCGACAGATCTTTTCGGCTTCAGTTTTTTAAGAGCAATTAGTAATTCTTCCTCAGTGACAGCAGTCATAGACAGTAGTGTAGAGACATTAGACATGACCGATGAGCGGATCGTCCAACAACACAACTCACCACTGCCTAGCTGACAGGGCTCATACACAGAGCTAAAATACTTTGGAAACCTGTTTACTATCTCCGCTCCTCCCTCAACCTCTTCACCGTCAAGTGATATTACTTTTGGGCACTTATCTGTAGCCTGATATTAAAATGTACCAATTTTAATATCACCTTCACTTGCAATTTATGGCTTTGTTTGTTACATAAGCTGTGACTCATGTCATAACTCAACAACATGTTTATGGAATGGGAGGAGATGGTGTAATAAGTTTGCCTTGAATGGGAAAAGGAAGGAATCTTCTTGATGTTCCTCTGTATTAAATTTTGAAAGGACCTAACAGTATTCATATAAAAATACAGAAAAACAAATATTGTCTGGTAATAATTTGCACTTTTCTGTAATTTTCAACAATTTGAAAAGTTCCAACTTTCTTTACTCTGCTGTATACGGGTAAAATAGTCAATTTGTATAAACTAAAAGAAATGTAGTGCTTTTTAGCTTTATAAATGAATTGTTTCTCTAAGAAAACATGGTTAAGAAACTAAGAAAAAACTTTTAAAATTCTACTAGTAACCAAGTACCAACTCGATCTTGGTTATAGTACATTTATATAGGGTGAAAATAAAATATGGAAACGCTTTTACAGCCATGTTATTTTTTCCATAGATAATTGAATTTTTTTGACTAATTATGTTCCATAAAGTACCATTTTTGATCAGAATAATTTACTTGAAACCGTTAAATAGTGGAGAAATAATATTGTGCACAAATAAGTTACTTTGAAATTCAAATGACCACTACTCTGGAAAGGATTAACCTTTCGAAATCTGGTTTGCGACAATTATTTTCTCTTGAATAGACCTTTCATTTGATACCAAACTCGACCTAGGATTACAATGAACATTTTAATATAAAATTTTAACTCCTCGTGGGCCGTCCCCCAGAAAAGATGAAATGTCGCTAATAGCGTCAAAAAGTATGTTCTTCGTAACAATAATCATGTACAAGATTTCACTTTTACAGGTGAAGTCATACAAAAGTTGTGAAAGCATTACCAATTTTTTTTTAACCCTGTATATAGTTAGAGAAACAACTGGACTGTAACTGATGAGGCGAAACAACATCAAAACAGCTTCCAATCTAGCTTCTTACTGTAGCTGTTTTGATATATTTTCTTCTCATCAGGTACAGATAGACAGTAGTTTTCCTAGCTGTCCCGTACTACACTGGTCTGAGTTGACACTTTGTTATAGTTATCTTCATTTTCTGAAGCAACTATCAATGTTCAATCAGATTTTCAAACTTTTTCAATTAATGTAAGAAGCAGGACAGAGACTAAACTCAACTTTACCCTGCTACTAAGATCTTACGACGTTAAGAACTGACATCACCTCAAAGTCAAAATATTTTGAGTTTTTACTCACTCCCACCCTACCTTGGAGGCCTAAAACTTTAAATCACTACCAATCTACATTTAAATTTGTAGAATAGCATTTCTTTTATTATATTTAGTATTCTAATTGTATTTATAGAAGTGCTTAATTTAATTAAGCTCGCTTTTAAAAATTGTGCTTTATTTGCACTTTTCAAAATTGTATGTAGGCAACTGCTTCACTTAAACAAAATGATTTGAAAAAATAGTGTATGCTTTTTATAATGGTAATTTGTCTTTATGTAGCATCTGTCAGGAAATGAGTCAGTATCGTAGACCCAATCAGCCTTAAATCGGTAAGCTGTTTTGCAAAGCATCTTGATTTAACTGTCTTAAGATTTGCACGAAAAAGGCAGTTTGTTTCACTCTTTTGAGCACTGTTTATGATTAAATTTGACAGTAACTGAATATTCGCAATCATTGCCACATTTAGAGATCAGGACATTTTATTTTACATTAATTTAGGGCGTATTATTCTTTTTATGTTTTCCAAATTGTTCTCACTTATTCTTGATTATCAGGTCATCATTATCTCTCAAGGTCTGATATTGTCAACAATCACCCAAGTTGAGAGCTTGGATATGAAGTTTCTATTTTAAAGAATGCTTGAGTATTTTCCACTCCAAACTCCTTATATTTAAAAATATAGCTGGCTATAGTCCCAAGAGTTATACTTAAGGTTCCATAGTTTGGGAAAGGAACAGCCGATTCATTGCATTTATGACAAATCAAAACTATTCTATTAACATTTTTGTTGGCATTTTTAAGAAGATACACTTCTAATCATGCACAAAACAAAGTAATCTAGGATTAAAGCTCATGTTTGCGCAAATTGCATTGCTTCTTGAAGATGCATGTTGATATTGTTCAATTCCTGCATTTTGAATAAAATACACTTAACATATTGACATAGCTAAGATTGGTGCATGACCATGCCAGCGAGTGTATCCTGGTTGCTATTTAACGTGCTTGTAAATTATGCAGCTTTATACGTAACTGCCTTTGCTTTCAATATGCATAGTTAGTTAATTTATGATGAGCCCTATCTCCAATATATTTTGAGTTTTTAAAACCCATAAGGACGAAAACAACCTCTCTGGTTATTAAAGGTCATTAATCCATATGATTAAGAAAATACAATTAAATCACAAGTTGCCACTTTCGTCGGTTTAGCCTGTGTTTTGATGGTGTAGTTCACATCACCTATAATATTAAGTCTTAAGACTTTGGGATTCAAAATAAAGAAGGAAATAATGGTTTCAATTCTACTTACGTAATCAGCATCAGTATGTTCAGCTATCCTTTTAATAATGTGAACTTTATTAAAAAAGTTCACATAAAAACACTAAAGAACCTTTAGGGGGTATCATAAAGTTCACATAAAAACACTAAAGAACCTTTAGGGGTATCATAAAGTTCACATAAAAACACTAAAGAACCTTTAGGGGTTATCATAAAGTTCACATAAAAACACTAAAGAACCTTTAAGGGATATCATAAGTTAAATTTTGGTGCCATCGCTTTTCGTAATCTTCATGGGGCCATTGACAGCTGAGTTAATCAAAGTGATGCAAACTTACTTGTATCTAGTAATATTAAAAACGTTGTTGAATTAAATTATAAAATAATATTAAATTAGCTAAAGAATAAATTATTATCAAAAATATTTTACTTGATCCATTTATAACCAAGCAGTGAATATTTTTTCATAATCTAAATATTTTTTGAGAACTAAAATATCTACAGCTCTATAAATAACTTTCTGGCTGTAGTAATTGACAAAATATTAAGTTGAGATACAAATTTTGGAGGTATATTGAGTAAAATATCTGTTTAGGGTGTACAAATTAAGAAAACGTTAAACTTTTTGAAGCTCAAGTGTGTTCATTCAAATATACTTCTCTTTAATCCAGTCTTTTCTATTAAAGACACTGGAGAGGTTGGTCGATAGGCATATGAGGGACGGGGTATTGAGAGATAACCCGCTCCATACAAATTAACACGCATACATGGCTGGGAGATCTGCTGAGTCGGCTCTTCACAGACTCGTCATGAGAGTCGAGGAGACGATTCAGCAGAAGGAGCTAGCCATGGGTGTCTTCACGCACGTTCAACAATGTCTCCCTGCAGTCTATGATTGCTGTGTATACCACTTGTGGTTAAGTGGTAGAGAGGACTAAGTAGTCCTAACTTCGCCACATAAATAAAGGCATTTTTCATTTCATTTCATTTTCATTGCTGCTGTCGCTAGGACAGGCGCCAAGGGTACCATTACCAGATGGATTGAAGCCTACCTACACAGCAGAATGGTTAAGGCAACACTGAACGAAGCATCGGTTCAGGTTGTAGTCGGAAGCGGCTGTCCCCAAGGGGGTGTCCTTTCCCCTCCTGTGGTCCCTGGTGGTTGATGACCTACTAAGGGCGCTGAACGGGATGGGGGTATACACGGACGTAAGTTTGCTGGCACGGTGTCGGACATCGTCCAGGCTGCCTTGAGATTCCTAGAAAGGTGGTGTAGGGACAAGGGCCTCTCTGTTAATCCTAACTTGATAGATCTTGTACTTTTCACAAGGAAGAAGAGGCTGGATGGCCTATACATGCCCATCATGGGAAATATGGTGCTAAGAGCTACAGGGTCGGTTAAGTATCTGGGGATTATCCTGGACGCTAAACTGAACTGGCTCAAGCACCTTCAGAAGAAAGCCAGGAAGTTCCGAATGGCTTTTTGGGCTTGTCGGAGGGCCATTGGGACAAGTTTGTGTCTTAAACCAAAGATGGTTTACTGGCTATACAAGAGTGTACTTCGGCCCTCCTTACGTTATGCGGCAGTTGTCTTGTGGCCGGCCATGGCACAGAACAGTGCAAGGGTAACATTAGATAGATGTCAGAGAATGGCGTGCCTGGGTACAGGCGCAATCAGAACAACCCCAATTGGCGGTGATGGAAGTCCTCACTGGGCTCCGCCCAATGGTCCTGTTTGTAAAAGGGAAGGCTTAGAATAAGGAAGACTGGTGGCTTGTTGCCTGGCCAACCAGGACTCCATGGTCAAATACTATCTAGGGACCATTGGTCTGGACCCGTTGCTTGCGATGGGAACAGACTCAATGATACCTAGGTACAAAATTGACAAGCAGGTCAGGGCCTTCCTTCCAAACAGAGATAAGTGGATGGGGAGTACCGAGCCTGCACAAGTCAAAGGAAGCGTCTGGTATATGGATGGCTTACATATAGAAGGAGGCGCGGGTGCTGGGATGAACAGGAGGGGGGCACGGAAAGTTCTGTCTGTACTCTGGGTGCCCATGCTACCGTCTTCTAGCGAAGGTGATGGCTATCATGACAGCCACACAGGAAGAAATGTGTCAAGGTGGCTTCGGAGGAGTAGTTTCCATCTGCTCGGAAAGACAGGCGGCGATAAAGGCGATCATGGCGCCACGTACCAGCTCTAAGTTGGTATGGGAGTACCAGGGGATCCTGGAGACTCTTTGCCAGCGTAAACAGATGAGACTCATATGGGTCCCTGGACAAGCTAGCATTGATGGAAATGAGAGAGCTGATGCATTGGCTAGGAGAGGGGCAAAGTGCCCTCTGCTGGGACCGGAGCCGGCACTTGGTATTCCTTTTCAAAAGGTAAAAAGAAGAATTGACAGGTGAACCTCTGAGGAACACACTGGCAGATGGAGGACGGAGTCCGGGCTCAGGCAGTCTCATGCACTTATCCAAGGACCGGATCGCAGTTACAGCAGAGATCTGCTGAGCTGTAACCGGGCCAAGGCGAGGCTGGTTACGGGAATGCTGACCAGACATAATCTTCTTCATAGACATATGAAGATAATGGGCTTAACAGAGGACTCCACATGTAGGCTCTGTGAGGAGGATGAGGAGAGCTCCATACACATCTTCTGTCATTGTGGAGCTCTTTATCTCTTAGGTATAGGACTCTAGGTGCCGCTTTTCTGGAACCATAGGACATTAGAAGCGCCACACTCGGGGAGATCATGTCCTTCATAAGGGGGATTGGTCTCTTGTAACACTGTCGTCAGGCTCGGGGCGCAAAGGGCCATGGAGTCTAGGTGCGGTGGGCTTGGTGACAGGACCACACCAAGTTAGTTAGTTAGGTGTATCTAACTAACTAACTAATCCAGTCATGCATCTATATGAATTAGAATTTATGGATCTAGAAAAAAGAAAAATTTTAAAACTACAATATAAGGATATAAGAATCAGGATGTCAATCAAGAGGGAGAATTGGTTAAAAATCATTTTCAGAGCTAAATATTCACTCTTATATTTATTTAAAACATAATATTTTTTTTTCAAATTCACTATAATTTGTTAAATTTAGCAAGGGAACTGTCATGTTTATTTCAGTTAGCTTCTTACACTTATTGTATATTCTCTATGTAAACACGAATAAAAGCACATTTTAAAAATGTTTACCCATAAAGTGATCAAAGAAAAGTTAAATTACCTTTTGTTAATCGTAAATATATTGTCTACAGAGTGCTGAAGGCCGCTCCGGCAACAAAGCAGGACGCACTAATACCTATCCAAAATTGCCAGATCGTTTTCGAGTCCGCAGCCCTGAAGCCCAACCACCGCCTTCAGAAGAGGAAGTAATATTTTTCTGAATACCAGCTCTTCTGTCACGCCCCTGTGCAGCCTGTTCCATGTTATAGAATTAGGTCTCTCTTTCTGCGGCTCTAACATTGGCTGTGTCTTATTGGGTCAGTAGAAAATAATAGTGTTATTTTATAGCAACAATAGAAAAATAATAATAATATTTTTTAGCGTGAGTTAGTCTCATAAACATGTTTCTATTCATTTAGAATACTGAAGTTTTCTGTTAGACTAGGTGTTCCTAGCCTTAAATTATACTGTCTAAGATTAATTGTTAAATTAATTTATTTTTAAATTCTTTATTTTCCAATTATTTATTTTTATAAAGACAATTTTTTGGCAAAGATATTTAGGAATGATATAGTATTAAAAAATCAAACAATTATAAATTTCATATTATTTTAAAGTGGTGATCAGATCATTGGATCTTGTCTGTTGCCTCTAATATAAAACCAATAATTATTAAAGATTTGATAAAACCCATTTTAGATTTGATTTTAAAACATAAAATTGTTATAAATTTGACACCAAACAAAGAAAAGAATAAGAGACAAATAAACCATTATTTGACTTCAACATGCTGTACTTGGGATGACCTAGTAGTTGTAGGAAATCTCACTTGAAACAACTATTCCAATTATCTGGTGACTGAGGAAAGGGCCAAGTGCCCCTAAAACACCTCACTACTTTTATCTGTGTTGTATGAGAAACTTAAATCCTTGTAAAATCATTGTAGCGTAGAGCTAAAACCATTTTACCTCTGCTGCTCCCTTTTCACTTGAAAGAATACAAAAGTGAATGTTCATAAAGTGTTTATATTCTGCTTATGTTGTATAAAAATTTATTTACAATGCCTAAATGTTGTTTTGAGAATTTTTTCCTTTTTTTAATTTATATAACCTTTTGTTTGAGATAAATGATAATAGTTTCACTTTATATACACAAGTAACAACATCCACCATGCACTGCAGAGTTAAACAAGCAATTAAAATTCTATAAAATTTGTTCTTAGCCTTCTTTTTGTTAGATTTCTCCTAATTGAGCTAAGATCTGAAAATATTTGTTTTTACAGATATTTAATTAAAAATTCAAGACATTTCCAGGATATGACTTATCACTTCAAAATTATATTTAAATAGTTCATGATTTCCAGTATCACAGTATTTTTAGTAATAATTTTTGTTTCAATCATTTTAAAATTCTGCAATTATCAGATATTTCTGCAGAAAAATCATTACAATTTTTTAAATATAAGGCTTTTTAGGATGTGAGCTAAAAATGATTATGATAGAACAGCAGTCTATAGTATCTGCTTAATTGATTTGAATCTCAAAAAATCCCTTAAAACCTCTTATCATATTCTCCAGTAAATCTGATATCATTCGTTCTCGGCAAAATCTTAGTGATTGATGTGAGACATGTGTCCTCAAGTGAATTAAATCGCCCCAGTATATTGATGAGTTAATTTGAACCATATCCACAACATTTCAAAACGTATTCACAAAAGAAGCCTTATTATGTTACTTATATACAAGGATCGTTCAGGAAGTAAGTTGCTTTGTCGTTCGGTTGTTGAATCGGTGGGAATAAAGATGTAGTCAAGGTGGCATATCCAAAATGTGTCTGGCTGTGGCGCTGTAATGTTCTTCAGCCATCCCGTGTTCAAGAATTTAAATAGCTATTGTTATCTCTGTACTTTCTTTAGACCACAAAATTCAACTCGTGAAATTCAATGCAAATTATATTACTTATATAAAGATCACATTATGAGTTTATGCTGCAGAACCAAAGTTTCGTCAAGGGTACACTATCTTTCATGATGTGTCAGACAGTGTCCGGACATTAAGTAATATGGTCACTGATGAGCTCTTTTAAAAAGTAAATGAAGAGGTCATCAAAAATGTAAGGTTCTTGATTTCAAACCTTTCATAGTATCTCCGTTCGATATCATACAAAAAAACATTCTCAGATTCCCTTACAAATCCTCAGAATCGTTGAGAATTGAAAGTACCTTTCAATGGATGGTTTTGTACACATGTGACAGACATTCATTATATGCATTAGGTAGGTGGTAGCTGGAAACCAGATATGAAACATGGTTAAACACCGTATTTATGTTGGAAAATCGTTTTGGAGTTAATCTTTGAAAGTCGTATCCAGAATTTGTATATATTTTTATTTTAAAAAGCAAATACTTTCTTAGTATGTTGAACTGTTTTAAAATCTTTTTTCTAATTGTGACACAAATAATGAAGTAAAGGATATGAAACTGTAAGTTGTAACTGAGCTAAATGAAAGTGTTATATCTCTTTATAAACTTGTTTTTGACTATTTTTTCTATCTTTTGTTATTGTTGTAATATTTATAATAAATTTTAAATTATTTTTAAGGAATGTATTAAGGAAGAGTTGGTTCTAACTTGAGTTCTAATAAGGACTAAATATTCTGCAAGAACAGATAAATGCGGTAAAGTTCCTATCAAAGTTTCAATTCTGTTTTTTCCTGCTATGGGGCTCATTCATGGCCATAGAAAATATTTAGTAATACCATTGATTTTATATATAAATAGATTTCCCATCGAATGTTAAATTTTGAATCACAAAATATCAGCTGTTTTGTGGTCCATTGTGGATCGCTAGTGTAGTCCATGTAAATAATGTAATGCAGTTTAAACCAGCTGTGCCATGTTTAAATACAACAGAAATAAATAAATAATTTCCAAATACAGTAGTCCCTCATTAATCCGACACAATTCAGACCAGGTATGTGTTGGATTAGTGAAAAAGCCGGATTACTGGAGTTCAATTGTAAAACATGATTAAATTACATAATAGAATGTATATTGTAACTAAAAAAGTCAATTTTTACAATAAAGATGTACAATAGTTTCAAAGTAAGAAAAGTATGGTACACCAGTTGAAACGTGTTACATAACACTCTTGCATATGAATCAAAAACAAGTTAAAAAGCTTACAACAATTGAAAACATTAATCCTTTAAAACTTTGCAAAAAATAAAAAAAACAGTTAACACGTTCACTGCTAATGGGAAAAGTTATGGTTTAGCCAGTGCTGACAAAAAAAATGTTATCCTGTATCCATATAAATTCATTGTATGTTAGCTTACTATATATTAACACGATTTTGATTAGTTCAGTAAATAAATAATTAATGACGCCACTTGGCGTCATCCGCACATAGCGTCAACTTTGGATGTCGTATGCGGATGACGCCGAGCGGCGTCAAGTAGTATTTTTCATCATATCGTTATTATCTAATGTTATGAAACATAAAATATAGATAATTACTTACCTTTACTTTAGAGAAGCTGTTAGTCCATTTTCCAAACAAAATGTGTTCTTATAAACTTAAAGAAATAATATTATCTTCTACTATGTACACTATTTACAATGTTTTCTGTTTGTTTACTTCTTGTGGTATGCTTGGAAGCACTTCCCTAAACACAAGGCTGGTATATCAGGGCATGCTTCACACTGATAAGTAGTATCTTTTCTGATTCCGTTACCATAACAAGCGATACAACGACGTCTTCGTACCCGGCCATTTGGACCGGTGGGCGCTTTTGTTGGCATATGATCAACTCCAGTCACCGAGCCCGGTTTTGTTGGTTTATCTAATGGAGTCAGGAGACCTTCAATAATTTTCATTCGAAAATCTAACATTGACATTTTTTCCACCAATGTTATATTTATTGTACAACAAATACGCATTTAGGATTGCCATTTGAACAATATGAATAAATAACTTTTTGTACCAGCGTACTGTTTTCCGTTCGGAGAGATAATAGCTCATAAGCTGATCTTGCCGGTCTATTCCGCTCATAAATTCATTGTAGCGTATAATTGGCAGGGGTTTGTTTTTTTCTACACCTCTTTTGTTTGTTGACAGTGACATTTCATTTTCGTACTGGTTTGATATGTACAAAACCTGTCTTACATCCCTCCATTTGCCGACCATGACTCCATTACTATATTGGGCGTATGTTTCACCTTTTTTGAGTGTTTTTTAACTACCTCTGTAGGATTATCTTTCCTATCATTACGCAATGTTCCAGTTATATATGTTTTATGGTTCAAAAGATTAGAAGCCAGAGGAACGCTGTTGTAAAAATTGTCAACATAGACAGAATGTGCCTTCCCCAATCTCTCTGACAATAAATAGAATACTACTTTCTCTGTGTGTCCAACACCTGACAATTGGTCCATAGGCCCAGCATACACACAAAATTTTTGGATTAATCCATTTGGCTCCGTAAGCATGTACAATTTAATTCTGTACTTGTGTCGCTTATTTTTTATAAATTGTCTAAAGACAAGACGCCCTCGCCATAGTACCATAGACTCGTCTAACGATAACTCTTTTCCAGGCAAGTAAATATTGGCCATTTTATTGTTAAAATAATCTACTACCGGTCTAATCTTTTGTAGACGATCGGTTGACATGGGGTCTTCTTTAGAAAAGTGGAGACATCGCAGAATTAATAGAAATCTGTCTCGCGGCATGTAATCTCCGAAACATGTGCGAAAGAGTTTCTCGGTGCGCCAGTAGTGCTGAAGTGTAGGCATTTTTACAACACCAGTGTGGAATAAAAGACCTAAAAATGTCTTCAGTTCAGTGATATTCAAAGGTTTCCATTGACATATCCGCGAATTTTCTGTAGTTGACTCAGATAAAAAAACCTGCTCTGCATATTGGTTAGTTTCTGTAACAACTGATTGTAAAAATATGTCATCAATAATAATATTAAAATAATCTAATGGCTGGTTATTTACTGGCAATGGTATTCGTAAACCCGTAGGGTTTGAAAATAAGAATGTTTTCATTTGGGGAATTTCATTCCACACACGGACAGAAGGAAGAACAGAAAAAGTATTAGTATTTTGAGGTTGAGTGGGAGAATCATTGTCTGAGGTTCCCTGAGATACATTGGCCGAAATGGTATTATCTCCTAAGCCTATATCACTATCATCACTTACGTCACTAGGTCTGTAGCTAACACCACTGCTGTAATCCTCTATTTCTGAATCACAATCGTGAAGTCTATCTATTTCACTTATTGTGAGTGATTCTATGTCACGCGAACAACTAGGTTTTTGATCACTCATATTACTAATTAAAAGCAATCCAATCTAAAAACGAGAATAACACACTTGTAGTCTAAAACGTAAAGAACAAGCCATGACTAATCAGAGCATGTTCTAAACATGTTTGTGACGTAATAGTGGAAGGGGAAACAGCGCTCACAGATGACGCCGAGTGGCGTCACCCGCACCGCGTAAGAACTTGTGATGACGCTGCTCGGCGTCATCCGCAGTGGTCGTGTTAAAATAAAATGTAACTATTGATAAAAAAAATAGTAACATTATTAAGAGTTGTCTTGTGCTGACAGAATATTATCATAAAAATGTATTTTTCAATTATATTTCCTATCATTTTTTAATGCAGTTTTGCATTATTAATAACATGTCTAAACAAAGAAACTCTAATATATTTACCTCACTATAAAAACCTTTCAACTATTATACACTATAAAACTAGAAGCATAATAATTTTCATGAGATATGAATTGTAAACAGAATGGAATGTTGCCATCGGGTGTTTTTATCGGGCAGGAAGTGATAAGAAAGGGTCAGGATAAACAAGTGTGGGGCTCAGGACGATCTGATCTTCCTCGTTACTGCATTTGGAATTCTAATGTTATCTGTTCTTTCAAGTGCTGATAATACTGATAAGGAAAAGGCCGACTGTGGACAGATATTTTCTGAGGAAGTTATTTTATTTATCTTACGGTCTGAAAAAGTTATTTCGTTTATCTTTTGATCAGAATTTGTCGTTTCATTGTTCTGTTTATCAGCACTTTTCACTCCTGAAACATTCCTGATATGAAAGCTATCTCCCCCTTTGGTTTTCTGGAACCAGAACTGGTTTTGGTTCTTTTATCAATACAATAGAACCGGCCGGATTACTGGGGGGGCCGGACTGGCGCAGGGCCGGATTATAGAGGGACTACTGTATTAAGTTTTAGTGCAGTCCACATATTTGTAAGAAATCAATAACGCAAGCTTATGATTCATGCTTACTGGCAGATCCTTGTTATGGGGACAATTGCAAGTCCTAATCCCTAGCATAAAGAAGGTTTTATGGATTTAAGTGGACCGGATATTTCTGTTATAAGGATCACTCAATTTCACATTTGTCGTTACAGAGTTTTGTTTATTGTTACTGTATTAGTTTGACAAAGTTCATATCGTATGACTTTCATAAACCATCTACCAAACTAATAAAAGATTAAAATTAGACGAATAAACAATTTCTAACAAATTTAAATATAATGTAAAAAGTACCTGTGTCTTAGTGTTTAAATATTAATCTCCCTTCACAGAGCTAAATCCAGGTTTTGTAACCATTCAACACCTGCTTCTCCAATTGAATGCTAATTCCCTCTGAAAAGAACACAATGGGCAATCAATAACCCTTTACGGGTAAAAGCCTTCACGTTCCGCGTAGAGTGGACTAATAGCTCAACAACATGACGTTGACGTCGTGGCAGTTGTTGCTTACAGTTGTGTCATTCAACCCTTGGGGTCAATGTTATCGCTGTTACAATGCACCAGTATATTGTGAGGCGCTTATCTGTTTGTCTTCTTATCTTATCTTTGTTACTGTTTCCTGTTCACTGTTGTCTCGAATACTTTAAGGTTTGGGGAGCTTAGTTTTTGCGTTCGGTCATATCGTTTAGGCTCAGGTGCATGCCACACTACATTATCCGCAATGAATTAACTATGTGATCTATAATTTGAACGTCGACTCCGCAGTCACATGACTAGTCATTTGCCAGTCCCTACTTATATTTCCAGTATTTTCATCTTACCACATCTGTTGGAAAGCAATTCAACATTGTCCACTCTTTACAAAGAGGGTCCATTCCATCAATGATAGTCATAGGGTCTGATACCAGAAACTTGTTTCGACCATCAAACATATCCAAATTTAACGCCCTGTTGGTTTTTGGTAAAAATTCGTTTAAGATTAGCTGGGAAGCTAGTTGAAAGAGGTGGTTATCTAGATTTATATAGATATCTATGCTGAGTAACCGTCGAACTGGCATAATGGCATAACCATATGTTTATAACCTCCTCTTGAAACAAACACATTAAACATCACAGTCAATTTATTTTATTTTTCCACGTTAATTCTTAATGTTTCCAGTCTTTATTTATATTTAAAATATTCTTAGTACTAAACAAACTGTTTCTAATATAAATTAGACATTTTTATAGTGCTTCTTATTACAAACTATATTGATCTTAAATTTTTTAGTTATAATGAATGTTGTATTATAGAACATAACCATGAAGTGTTGTGAAATATCTTGCAAACTGGAGGATTCAAATTAGATAGGATATTTTAGAACTCTCTGAGAAGTACCTCTTTGCATCTTATATCCAGAGACACTATGTTGCACGGCATTAGAAGGCATGGTAGAGGGTTTCCTATGAGGGAACCGCCGATCGCTCTATTAAGTTTTATATTAACCTCTCGTACATGTTTATTGTTAAGCTTCTCTTTTATTCAATGTATACACTGCTGACATTCCTGCCACACAGTCCAATAATTCATATATGCAGATTATATTGCTCTTGCAACTCAACGCAAGACATACAAAAACAGAAAAAACACCCACACTTCATCCTAGCCTAACCGTACATACCAATACATGTACGTAAGTACTATACTGTATGTATCAATACCAGTGTACATGTATGTGTGGGCGGGTGGGTCAATACCACCGTACGTGTATGGGTATGGGTGGGTCAATACCAATTTACGTGTAAGGGTGGGCCACTGTATGTGTATGGGGCGGGCGGGTGGGTCATTGCCACTGTATGTGTAGGGGCGGGCTGGTGGGTCATTACCACTGTATGTGTATGGGGATCTCAATAATTATTTTAGATCCTGTAAGCTGAAATTCAACCCAACAAAGAGAGAAGTAACCTACTTTCACCTGAGTGTCTCTCTCTCTCTCCCTCTACTCACCTGAAGAAAATGCCAGTGGTGTTGAAAATTTGTGAGCTTTTGTGTATTTTGTGTTTGTGACTACTACTCTGATGTTAGTGAACTTGTCTTTTAAGGTAAGTTTGCTGATGTCCTATCTCTCTTAATATACTACTTTCACCTGAGTAATAGACTAGCAAATGACAAAAAATTTGTTCGTATACTGTTAGTGTGATGTTAGTGAGACATTTCATTGCTAGAACATGAATAATGTGTTTTCCTCACCACATGTTTGCTTCAGTGAATCATCAAAACTTCCAACATTCATAAATTGAATAGATGTGAATATTTTTAGTGATGTATAAAGTTTATTTAAAGATAATACTCATGACAATTGAGTATTGTAAGTATTTAATATGAAAACACCATGTTTTTCTCAAAAAAACTTTCTTGGAAAAATGCTTTTAAGTTTCATCCACTAAAGTTTGATAGTAAAAACGATCCATAGTAATCTTTAAATAGGTATTTGAAGACAATTAATTGGTGCCTAGTTTGCATTTAATCAATCAAAACAATATGTAGAAGTGTACGTATGTACATTTATTACTACCTCTTACAATACACTGTTAGCATTTGATGTCATGAGCGTGGTCAAGAGAGAATTTTTCTAAGAAATGACATTTTTACTATCATAAATTTATTTATATAGCTTTTTGACAATAATAATCTGTGAATGGCCCGCAATGACTTTGTATTCTGAATGGCATTTTCATCGTAGATGAGTGTTTATTACATGAGGTCAAATGCTATTAGTTTGAGCGTCTATTAATAGAATGCCCTACTGAATCCGTTGCTAGGTCAATGCTTGAGGACTTGAGGTGCAAATTTTTTAGCCGCCGCTCTGAATCATGAATTATTTATTTGCCATTCGACATAAATACATGGACGGGCAAAAGTCTCTAAGTTTAGTATTTAAAGCTACAGTCAAGGATAGTAATAATAACAATAATTTTAAATCTTAACACTACTTTTTAGACTGTGGATTATCACTGTGAAATAAATTAGATAGCAATAAATCTATCTGAGAAGAGGTTTCAATGTTTATTTGAATAATTATAGTTACACTTATCAACCTAGTTAAGAACCAACTCAACCTTAGTTAGTTTATGAGTATTTAGTTAGAGTTAGTGTATGAGTATTGCATAGATACTTTAATTAAATATGATTATTCATTGAGCAATGTCAATATATATCTTTACTTAAATTTTTAGTGATTGAACAAAACGTTCAATCGATTAACTATTAAAGACAATCAAGTCATCTTAATTCTATAGTAAATTTTTAGTAACTCGTAGTAATTAAATATACTTTGTAATTAATTATAGAAACTACCTATAACTGTATCTAAAACTATACAAACAAGAAATGTGTTCTGACAAGCAAGCTTATATATAGTATAAATTGAAATATTAACATCCTATTATAAATGTATATATTTAGATGTTAGATTGTCTTGTTGTTTATAAGGAAAGGGACAGTTGTTACAATAGCACGGTATTGAGGCTGGTAGGTTAGTGTTCTGTGTTGTTATTGTTACTAGCAGGCTGCACTCGGGCCGTGTTACAGTGTTGTTAGTTGGCTGTTACTTGTTGACAACACAATGTTACTTGTCCCCCATCATTGTTACTCTTCCCTGACATCTTGTTAAAGTATTACATGTACTCTTCCATTTTATAAATGACCTTCTTATGTATATCTGACTGTCTTCGTAATGTTTTATGTTTGTTCTTCTTTTCACAATTTCGATCCAATCAGCTGTTTGACACCTGTCTTTATTGTGGTTCACTCAGTCGAAGACACTTAGAGCATTTGTTTCTAAATTGCCTTAATTGTTTTAATGTGGGAATAGTGCTAATCCAACGATATAACTTTATTCACACATGTATTAGATTATGGATTATTGTTCAGTATTACTGTTATTACATCCATTATGCATAAAATAGCTTTATGATAAACGTGGAACTCTGTAATAATCTCTCACCACACCATAAAGAAGATTATTTAGATAGTTTTCTCCAGGTTGGATTACCATTTACCAATTTGGATTTCAGTAAAACCAATTTTTGTCATGTATGTTTTGTAACAATACGACAATAATCGAGTCTAGTTTGTTTAAGTACAGGGGCCGGATCAAGGTACAAATCTTTATTTCCCAATGATTCCTGCCCTTGAATCTGTCCCTTGGCGTCTCGTTCTTGTAAGTAGATTTACTCATATTTTATTATTGTCTAGTTTAGAATGTCTTGTAAATAATAACTTATTCTCATTCCGTGTTACTATTTTTATGGTATTTAAACTTTTATTATTACTCTTAAACATTTATATAATAGTTTTAAATAATTATTTTTAAGGTCTGTATAGAGAATATTCTGTATTCTAAATATTTATTTCGGCATATTCTAATTTTGTATGTTTTGTTATTGTTATTTTTAAATATTTTTCTGTTCTAGTGAATTCTATTGAAGTTCTAGTTTTTCTCACTTCTCACCTTGTAGAATAATGATCAGTGAAAACATTTAGCCAACTTCATTTTTTTCTAAATTTAATTTGGAAAAGTAATTATTCAAGCTACTGTTATTAACCCTCCTGTTGTTAATTGCCGATGCATCGGCAATTTAGTACGTCTCGTAAATGTTAATTGCCGATGCGTCGGCAACTGTGCAGTCCATTGTTACATATGCTATTCTGGCATTATCGTTCCGTCAATAATACTCTATGTGGTATCAATCGAAACAGGAGATGATACCGAATAATCGATAGTCGAGTATGATCGATTCCACGCATCGAGAGAATTGTGATTTGTTTACAAAATAGCTGTAACAAACAGTCAGTGAAGGAGGATCGGCCATGTTGACTCGCCGGTGTTTACGTTTGTTTTTTGTCCTTTCCAATTTTTGCTGAGCAAATCATTTGTATATATTGTATACATTTTTAAAGTTTACTAAATTTTGAACAAGATGGCTATCCTGGATTTGTTTGTTTGTGTTATTTTATTTCTATGGTAACAGTGAAAACTTTTCTAAAACAACGAAAAAAAAATGTTTTCTTCAGTTTTGGATGCACAAAATTTTTCAAAATGAAGGTATGTACATAAATCATATTGTAAAATATTCAGTGTAATATAACAAATAAAATGATATATAATAGTATGTATTTATAATAATAAATATATTTTATATTATTTTTCAAACAAATGTCTGCAAATCAAGCTAAATCCGCCTAACATTTTGAGGGTACATAGTCAACACTAGGAGGGTTAAAGTAAACTACTCATGATGATTTCTATTTGTAAGTAGTTTTTATTTATGTTTGGTAAGCTTACTGTATGATTATAATTATTTCAAAAATGATTACAGAGATTTTTAACAGTTGATATATTTTACAAATGAAACATTTTAAAAGTTATCTTTAAAACATAACTATCACAGTAAACTGAAGAAATTTCCCTTCATATGTGGAGATTTGTAAGGACGGAGTGTACTGTACGTAAATTACCATATAAGGTTACTTATGTTCGCTTGATATTTGGTAAGTTTAACAAGGTTGTTGTGGACTCTTTACTAAGAATTTCTTATAAACTATACTAGGTTAGGTTAAAGGGCACTAGGCCAGGAATTAGTATATTGGAGAGATAGGACATCAGCAAACTTACATTAGAAGACAAGTTCACTAACACCAGAGTAGTAGTAACATACACAAAAGAATCACATGAATTTTCAGTACCACTGGCACTTTCTTTCGTAATTATGTGTGCAAAAGAATCACAGTGATTATGTGGTTCTTTTGTGTATGTTACTACTACTCTGGTGTTAGTGAACTTATAAACTATACTATGATTACTCTTTGGAGTGAAGTGTTATAGAGGGATTTAAAGTCCTAACTTCAGACCTTAATAAAGACATTTTTCATTTCATCCATATCAAAAGTTATCTGCGCATATCGTACCATGTGCGTTACACTTCACTCATTTGTGACAGTAAGTGTACCATTCTCAACATATTACATAAATTTATTATTTAGCTACTGTATCATTTAATGAGGACAAGGTGAGGAGTTGATGACAAAACTGTTTTCTATCATATAGACAGTATTATTGTATTTTGACAATACCTTAAAACACTAACAATGAAGCTGTGCAATCACAATTACGTTATTGGCAGCTTAAATAAAATATTGGTTTAATTTTTCTTGCGGTATTGTTATTTATATTTAATTTTAAGTAAAGTATGATCGCTTGTTCTAATAATACCTTATAATATTGATGAAATTGAAAATAAATTATTTTGCTGTGATAAAATATGAATTCATCCATCTTTATTTTTCTAATTAAAATTATTTTATAGTTTTTGTTTTATTTTATTTCGCCCTAAGTACTTTAACTGCCAGAAGAGCGATAGGAAGCAATTTCAGATATCAAGATGTAAATAGGAACATGGCCATTCTTAGTTTTGTGTACATATTTGATCCCATCTTCTAGAAAATGCAGATTTTTTTTCTTTACTCAACTTTAGTAAAAGATTTTGTCTTTTTTATTATGGTAGACTATTTTCTCGCAATAAAATGTTGTGATACGTTTTCAATAATTTTTAAAGGTAATGAAAGACAATTATTAACAATATAATTCTTAATTAAATGTAAAAACAGCTATTGCATATAATAATAAAAGCCTATTGTAAAAATATAATTTAGTTTTGTGCTGTTTATTTCTCTACTTTCTGTTTCAAAGAACATTTGTTTATTGAAACTATAGTCTTTAAATAAAAATAATAAACTTTTTTGTACAAATGTAATGGATTGTAATTTAAGACTTCGTGATTTTGTTTCATTCGGATTCCTTTTCCCAAAACTGTTACAAATGGCGTCTTACTATCTTTTTGATGGTGTAAAATACCCTTCTTTTCAATCATTCTGTACGGGCAACAGGGTGTTTATTTTGTCTGAGATTTAACTTTACAATCATTGCATTGTTGCGGATCTTTTAAATTTATATTTTAGCTTTAACTATGCCTTGTAAAATGTAGGGCAAGTGACTGAAAGATATTGTGTTAAGGCTGTCTGTAAAGGCCTACCATGCATGTCTTTCCATTTTTAAATTAAAGCTGAAGAATCAAGGATATTTTTGTAACATTCTAAATAAAATGTTTATCAAAATAGTGCTTGGAAGTGGCAATACTCTAAATGTTTTTATTCTTTAGAAATCAATTTTGGGCCAACAACATTATCATGATCCTGTGATATCAGTACGTCTTCTTCTTTATGCTAGTTTTTACTGATAATTTATGTGAAAAAGTTTTACTTGTACTTGACAATTAATTGGTTTTCTACATTTTTATATTTGCTATAGTACTATTTCGCTGTAGTTAAAAATTCATTCTGTTTTTTTTTTTTTTTTTTTTTATTAAAGCCATTGTTTGCAGAGTAATGAGCAGAGCAAGGTTAAGAAGGAAATCAGCCTCTCCTTAAAAAAAATTTAAGCAGTACTTGACTACGATCAAACCTATATTACTATGTGATTGCAACATCCAATAATCACTATTAAAACAGATTATTTTTTCTCAAGATATAATTTTCATAAATTAATCTCTTCTTTGTCAACTGTGCAAGGCACTGAAAGTCTTGGAAATTTGTTTTGTTTGTGTAAATTTTAGTTTAGATCATAGGGCACTAGACCAGGAATATTATGTAGGTAAATAATTTCCAACGCTGGTGTTTTAAAACTAACACTCTGTTTTGATAAGTATGAAACTTGTGTCGTGTTCAGGTGTTACTTACTACCCTCTACATAAAACCATTTCCCCCCTCTATACTACTTAACTAACCCATATCAACGTAGAAACACAAGCTTATAGATTCAAGATTTTATTGTTGTAACGTACACGGTATGTATAACATTGTCATGTAAATATGTATAAGTTACAAGCTACTTCTAATTAACTCTGATTAAAAAGGTCTTCAACATGTTTTTAAAATGATCATAAGGCAGATTTATTATTTAAACAGGTAACAATTGTACATATTTATGTCCTTATTCAAATAACATTTTTGTGTTTTAACAAACATGCATCTTGAGCTTACTAGATTGTTTCAATTTCTAGTATTCTAGTGATGAACTTCATCGACTTTAGGCAGTCCGTCAAATTTACCTTAATGTACATTTGAGTAGATAGAACATACAATGAGGGCAATGTAAAAATGCCTTTAGCAATCTTATATGCTATATTGTCAATATTTTGTTTCCATTTAAGATTAGCTATATAGCAAAGCCAATAAATTTCAAAGAACTCACTTTATTTTTATTATTGAGAATAAGTATGAGATCATGTATTTTACTTTCATTTAATTTCAATTTATTGACACTACACCAATCATGAAAAGTGTTTGACGTAGAGTTTAAAGAATTCATTACATTATTAATATTATTATTCACAACACTCAAATCTAAGTCGTCAGCAAAAAGAAAAGTTTTAATGTCAGGTTCATTTAGAGTTAAGGGCAAATCATTTATCTACCAAACAAAAAGCATTGGACCCATAATTTAACCATCCAGGACTCTATGTGTTACTTGTAAAGGGTTAGAAAATGTACCATTTAAATAAACAGATTGCCACCTATTAGTAAGCTAAGAGTTTAAAGACTGTACAGCAATATTGTCAAATAAATAAAATGAGAACTTATCTAATAAAACCTAATGTGACATAGTGTCAAAGGCCTTGGAAAAATCGTAAAACCTAAAAATAAAAGTATTTTTACATTCCAAACGTTCAAGACACTTTTTGAGCATATCTTGAGTATTTCCAATAGTACTATGATTCTGCTTGGAACCATGACTATCTGATAATAACTGATTATTTTTTAAATAAGAGGAAACCTGTTTGTGTACAAGTACAGTAGTTCCAATCCATTACGGTATGTCATTCTTCGTGATGGTGATAATTATAAGCGTTAACATTAAATTAGCTTCTCATCACTAAATAATACAATTTTTTGGATGTATTTTTATTTAATTTCTAAAATCATTTTCAATCCCTTTTTCAAAAACCAACAAACATAAAATTATTATATAAATTAATACAGATGGTAAATTTTTAGAAAAATTATAAATAGTAAACATGTGTTTTTAAATAGGTAAACATATTTAAAAACATATGTTTACTATTTATAATTTTTCTACACATTGACCATCTGTGTTTATTTATATAAAAATTTTATGTTTTTTTTTTTTTTTTGAAGAAGGGATTGAAAATGATTTTAGAAATTAAATAGAAATACATCCAAAAAAATTTTATTATTTAGTGATGAGAAGCTAATTTAATGTTAATGCTTATAAGTAGTTCCAAGACCTTTGACACTGTGGACACAATGGAAATAGGCTTATAGTTAGAACAATCAGTCCTAGAGCCAGATTTATGCAAAGGAGTTACTTTGTTTAGCTTAACCCTTTCGATGCCCGGCATTTTTTCCCTTGGTATGCGAGAAATGCCGGGGATATTTTTAGTGAATATGCATAGTTTACGTTATTTTGTTCTAACTTTGTTATTTTTCAATATATTTTCATAATTATTTTTTGGTTTTTCTTGTTTTGAAATGCTCTTTTTACTACTTATATATTTTCTTAAATAAAATATTGGTTTTAATTTGTAAAATCAACTTTTTTTAAAAATTAAAATTTTTTTAATTTTTCAATTTTGAAACTTTTTAGACCATACAAAAAAAATACTAGTGCTATAAAAGTGACTTTATTTGAAAGAGCATTTAATTACTAACATGCATACCAAATTTCAAAGTCTTACCTTGAAAATCCCAGGATTTATCGTAATTTTTTTCGACAGTACAAAATCACATATTTGTCACACTTGAGCGATTATTTCAAGTGTGACAAATATATTTCAACAAACGCATATTTAAAAGATGTTTAAAACACTTTTTCTGAGTACTATAATCAATTCTCAACAGATTGGTACCGTATATGTGGCATATTAACGAAAATGCCTTATCGAAAAAAAAAAAAATTACGAGCGGTCCGAAATATCGGACCGTGGCATTTTTAGCGTAACTACCGCTGTCCGATATATCGGACAGCGGCATTGAGAGGGTTAAGCCTATCTGGATAACAACCTTCGGCAATACATAAGATATGTTAAAACTTCACATATAGAATTAGCAGCAAGCTTCAACGCTTTGGCATTCATGCAATAAATGTCAAGACAGTAACTATTATTTAACTGATTTATAACTGAATATACTTCTTTGACTGTTAAGTCCTTAAAAGTAAACATGGTTTGATTTGCATGTTGAATTAATTTACATCTGTTATTATTAAGAAAACATTGATGAGACAAGTAGCACTGGATGGTACATTGTTAGAAGTCTCATTCACAATATCAATAAAGTGCTCATTAAATTCCTCCAGTTTTATACTTTTTATAAATTTTACGGTTTTATAGCTATTTATTACTATAGATTATGACATTTAGAATTTAGACAATTCTTAGAAAATCATGCCTTCTTACAAACTATTACATGTACACAGATAGTTGGTAAGAATAGTAAGAAGACATTATTTTCTGAGAAGTCTATAGTAATCTATAAACATGTGGTTTTTTTCCAAGGGTTTTCTACGTAGTTCAATAGTTTTATATGTGGGATAAGGAAGTAAGTAGCACCTGAAGACGGGAGTTTTATACTTTACGAAACATTGCGTTGGTTATAAAAACACTTAAAGCGTTGGGAATCTCCATTGGATGGTCATCATTGGTCGGTATTTTCAGTTAGCTAATTTAACATGATATCTCAAAAGTTGCTATAAAATAGATGTAGCCGTCTTTTTAGTTTGTAACCGTTCACGATGTTAATTTTTATGATCTTTGTTTTTAACAAGTCTTTATAAAAGCTCTATTTTAATGCCTTTAAAAGCAAAATCATTATTTATAAAAATTCTTGTTAAGAACTATGTCAAGTATAAGTTCTTAAATTCAGAAAAAATAAGGATGTTGCATAAAGATTGGTCAGTAGCGTAGTTGATTAAAGCCTAGCTTCATAAACTAAAGGTTCTCAGTTTCATCCCAATCAGAATCATAACAAATTTTTTAAGGTTTCAGCTGTAAATTTGTCATGGGGCTATTAATTAATGACACTTTCGACCGAATAGTCGGCCTTAGTCTGTAACAAAGACTACATTCGCCATCTACACTCATTCATAATCCGTTTTTGCCCTTACCTTGACGATCCCTTATGTGTGAGGGGATAAAAAGGATACTAACTAATGTTAGTTTAATTGTGTAGCTTTTATACAATTGATCAATTATATGGATCAATCAATCACGTATTTTTATCGAATGAGATAGGAGAATTTATTTTTACAGACTTATTACATTCTTAATATCCTTTTACTTTTTTAACGTTATTCTTTTTTATTAATTTTTTTAAAGATTGATTGATGAAGAAAGATAGTCTGTAATTTGGAAAAGCTATTATGTCGTCACCTACAAATAATATAAATGTTTAGGGTTACGGCAGTTTGTTAGTTAAAATTATATCTTTATTATTATGACAAAAAGATAAACAGAACAAAAAAAAGCAATAATGAGAAAGCAATTGCATAAATATGAACATAAATATAAAATGATGTCAGTGTTATGGCAAATTTGGAAAGGAGCAGTTTGAACCTAAAATATGTCACAACTGATGAGATAAATTATTACATTATTATGAGGTAAAAACTGATTCTATTCCAAAAGTGGAGTGAAAAAATTACCAGCTGGAAGGTTAGAAATATTCATGACCATGTTGAGGTTTCATTTGTGTGAAACATAATGTTTCTGTATTTTTTTTATCTAATTCCTTTGTAAGTAACGTGCAACTGTAATCTTGATATTGTTGTTGGCCTAACAAGGTATTGTACTATTGTTGGATGCTATTATCATTAGTAATGTGACCATTGTACATTTTATTGCATCTGTTACTTTCCTCTCGATACATTCTTAAGGTTGCCTTACCTGCACTTTGTAAGTATTCCTCCATTAAATATTTAAATAAAAAGAATCTTACAGTGTTTTACATATGTCTTTTTTGCCCTTAACTCATTATAAGACCAGACTTAAGGCATTGATTATACTGTATACACCTACAATAGATATTCCATCGAATAGGAATATTTGTGCCCATAATTTTGTTAGTTAGTGAGGCCTGTAACCACAACTGGTTTAAACTGCATTACATTTACTTGGGACTACACTAGCGCTCCACAATGGACCACAAAAAGGCTGATATTTTGAGGCTCAACATTTAACATTGGATGTAAAATCTACTTGTGTATATAATCAGTGCTTAAATTATATTCTGAATTTAGTCCATTAAAATTAAACCTAAAAGTAAGGATGCTTGGAAATGAATGGTGGAGAGCTGAAAATAATTTTAAAAACTTCATTTAGGCTAGAAAT
Organism: Stictocephala bisonia; assembly: GCA_035578905.1. NCBI lineage: Eukaryota > Metazoa > Arthropoda > Insecta > Hemiptera > Membracidae > Stictocephala > Stictocephala bisonia. Next base: position 4,421,860 of record JAQJVL010000021.1, read on the forward strand.
GAAATAAACTGAGTTTGCTCCATCTGAGGGGTGAGCTTAACTTTTGGCAGCAATAAACTTTGAAATTTTCTGACTTTTTAAAGTTTTTCTTTTATTATAACTCCTGAACAACGCATCCTAGCAAAAATCCTCACTACTTGATAAATTAAAGAACATAAAATGATGTGTTAATTCATATCCTTAATTTTGTAACACGGTCGTTGGCAGAAAAATATCAATTTTCTTCCTTTTTACCAAAATGTACCACTCATCGATGTTCAGACCATCTGAAGTGCCTAACCTACTGGTCCAATCAAAAGCCGTTGGGAATGAAAGTTATAGGGAATTTAATTTTGAAATCATGGATTATCACATTTTTTTAATTTGACCCATTTCAGGGGGTTTTATATGCAAATTCAAAAAACAGTCATTTCACTCATTTGATGATGCAACTAGCTAACCATTATTTCTTGTATTACAACTTTCCAGGTCCAATTTTTACAGTTTCTTAATATTTTTAAGAATTACACCTAATATACAGGGTTTTTATTTTTCGTATTTATTTTTTTTACGTTTTGGAGGGCCAGGCTTTAAACCTAAAAGGCAAATTGTGCGCCCTCCTTTACAGGACTTCAAACCTCATCCAATCCAAGGTGCTTAGAGAACCTAGAGATTGCCTTGATGGGGTTTTCCTGTGCTACACCTGGCCACATTCTAAATTGCCGCCCAAGTTTACAGCCCGCTTTCTAGATAGGGCCGGGCAGTGAAATAGGATGTGCCATCCAGACTCCTTCTCCTCCTCACATTTCTTAAACATTCTTGTTCATATGTGCCCGAAAACGTCCAGTGTCCAGTTATAAAACCAATCGCCCTTCGGAGTTCTAATCTTGCAAGAAAAAGAGCTTCAGCCGTGTTGGAGTACGATGGCCCCAAACAGGATCTCCTTGACTTGTTGATAAGAGCCGTAAATAAGGGACCATTTTGTTGAAAATAGAGCGGCCGTAGATAAGGGGCTAAGGAGTTGGCTTGCAACGCAGTTGGTCAGGGTTGGATTCCTGATATGACCATTAACAGTTTTTGCCCTGCTGCTCCTGTAGTTCGGAGGTCACGTTAAGCCGTTGGTGCCCAGGTTAAGTGTTATAGAGGGCATCTTAGCCCTAACTTCGCCTGATAAAATAAGACGATCTTTAACTTTTGGCTTGCCTGTTACCTGGCGTTGCCTCCCAGGTCTCTTGGAACTTGCCGGCGACTCATGTAGAGGTAACCCTCTTGGCAAGGCTGTAAGCAACCACGCATGTTGGCTCTGGGACAACAAGATGGTCCTCAGTGCCTTTCCTGGCACAGTGGTCTGCCCTCTCGTTTCCCAGTACCCGGGTGTGACCTAGCCCCATGACAGGATCACCCTATTGAACGCGCCAGCATTTTAAGAACCCCGTGACAGTCCCAAACTAGACTCGTGGTGAAGTTGAACGACGCAAGTGACCTTAGTGCTGCTGAGCTGTCTGAGTTCAGATAGATTGGTTTTCCCTTAGTCCCAAATCTATGTTTGCCTGAGCACAGGCAGCTACTTCCGCCTGAGAAACCGTAGTCAGTTTGTCAAGGCTACAACTGAGTTCAGTTTTTTTATATGTTACCATGGACCCCTTAACCAGACCCAAGAATGGTTCGTGAGCCACCTGTGTACGACGTAATCACGTTCTTCATTGCGATTGATTCACCTTGTTCCCAGTCTTTTCTGTCGCCAATGACGACACGATAGGATTTGTCAAAGTCGGTTAGTCTACGCATCCTATTCGAACACATCTCTAGAATGTCCGATTGTAGAATGCTAGAGATTTCGGTATGCTTACTGGCATCGTGAGCTTGCTAGCAACCGCTGTTCTGGAGCCTCTCCCATGATTAAAATGTCAAGGGGGCAGACTTAGCAGCACCTCCATTGCAGCGGTGGGTGTACTCTTAAATTCCCAAACAAGCTAACCGCTGCACCTTAGTTAGGTTTTTACAGCAGTGACTTGTTGGACCTTGGGCCACCAAATAATGACTCCATATACAAGCATCGGTCTGACGACCTTCGTATAAAGCCAATGTACCAACTGAGGGTTCAATCCCCACGTGCATCCAAATGTTCGCTTCAGCCTCATCAATATAGTCTATGGTGTGCGTGAGGTGTCTATTCCAGGTAAGTTTGTTATCTAGCCAATGCCATACACCCAGATACTTAACTTCCTTAGACACCTGGACGCAGTTGCCAAAGATTCTTGGTACTCTGACAACCTCCGAGTTTCATTTATTTGTGAATGGTACCGTAATTGGGCCCTTGGTCTGTTGGGGTCGCAGTTGTTTTTCGCAGGTTTCAGTATTTATGTTTTTCTTTTGTTTGTTTTGGTTTTTGAATATATCTGTTTGATTACAAATTAATCTTATGTTTAATAATTTAGCTTATATATGGTTGTATTAAACTGTATTTATATTATTGTATTATAACCAAGAATGTATTATATGATTTGTAGTACTTTATTTAGGCGCTTAAGTTATAATTGTGTTTCTTTAGTAATTTAAGTTTTTTTTTATTTTTCATAAAATGTGCCTTTTTATTGTGATTAATAATTTTGCCTGTGAAACTAATCTGTACCTGTGAAAACAATAAATACATTTATTACTATACACTTCATAACGGTCTTACCGAGGTGAACAGATAGCCCCTCCGCTATGCACCATGTCTCCACCATGGACAATGCCCTCCTCATAAGGTCGATGCTGTCTCCATGTATTTACCTCTTATTAGGATCACTATATCGTCAGTATAACCCTGAGCGTACACTCCATGCTTGTTGAATGCCATGAGGAGATCATCCACAACCAGGTTCCACAGGAAGGGTGACAAAACAACTCCCTATGGACACCCTCTTTGTGCTCGTACCTTTCTCACTGCCCCACACAGGAAAGCTTGTGCTCTACGGATGCTGAGCCAGCGTACAACTGTTCCTTCAGAGACCCTGGATACCAGCTTTGTCACAATCGAGGAAATCTTTGTATTGTTAAAAGCTCCATCTATGTCCAGGAACACTGTTAAAGCAATCTCCTTAAGGGAGATTGCTTGTTCGATCCTGCGGACTAATGTGTGTAAAGCAGTCTCACAGGATCTGCCAGCTTGGTAGGCATGCTGGTTGGGGTGCATAGGTTGATTGCTTGCTACTACGGCTCTAACATTCCTGTCCAGCAACTTCTCCATGGTCTTTAGGAGAAAAGATAAAAGACTTATTGGGTGGTAAGCCTTTGCTGTATCGTAGGAGGGTTTCACAGGCTTCAGGATGAAAATCACCTGGAGACTATCATGGAGACATCCCATGATAGTGGTATGACACCTGTGGCTAAGCTTGTCCTAAAGAGTCGCAGCAGCCAAGTTATCAAAATTTCTTCTCCCTTCTGCAGCAAGGCAGGAAAGATGCCGTCACAACCAGAGCACTTGAAAGCTTGAAAAGACTTCAATGTTCATTGTACTCCCTGGTATGTAAAAACAGATCTAGCACAGCGCCAGTCCTCCTGTGAGGCCCGGGAGACCAAGGTCCCCCTCCCTTTACACAGGGTCATTCTGAATAGCTGGTATAATCCGAGTAGAGCCAGGAAAGTGAGTATTGAGTAAAACCTCAGGTGTCTGTTTGGGAGCCATCTTCTTTGCAGACTGTCCCAACAGCGTTAATTGGGTTACGATCCAAGACCTTGTGGATCTTAGAGAATTCTGGGACACTGTAAATGTCCCTGCAAAAGTTCCTCCACGAGTTTCTCTTGGTTTTACGGATTGCTCTGTTGTAGTCACCAAGGGCCCTCAAGTTACTGTCCCAGTTGTCCGCACGTTTTCAAACATTATGTAGTCTTCGGACAGTTTTCCTCAAGTCTTCAAGCTCTCGATTCCACCAACAGGCATTCTTGTTAAACTCCATCTCTGGACACGCTTTGCAGTAAGATGTCTGCTATAGCTGATTGTATGATGTCTGCTATACCATCTACCTTTTCACCATGCCCCAGATCAGGATGATCTAATCGAGCTTTAAGCTCTTCCTGGTATTTCTCCTAGGATTTCTGAACCATACCTTAATAGGAGCCGTTTTAATTGAAAATGAGATGTAGTTGTGATCCGACATGGACAGATCGTCCAGTATGATACAACTGTCTACTTTGCAAGCTGCATGGCAGCTTGATAGGGTTATGTTAAGGACCTCTGTTCGCAAACCTAACTCCCTCCTCTGTTGGAAAGTAGGCTTGCGGCCCCGATTCAATATCACTTAAATCGTAACTAGAATCTACAGTTTCCGGTGACAACCGCGTCAAGGTACTATCTACAATATTTACAAGATGACCAGACGTTTCGCCCATACTGTGATGTGGCATCCTCAGTGGTTTCTCTGAGACTTTTCAGTCTCCACCACTGAGGATGCCACATCACAGTATGGGCGAAACGTCTGGTCATCTTGTAAATATTGTAGATAGTACCTTGACGCGGTTGTCACCGGAAACTGTAGATTCTAGTTATGACACCGGCCGCTTAAGCCTAAGTTCTAAGATCACTTAAATCGCTTCAGCTGTATAGTGTAACAGTGACTCACCTCTAGCATTTATGTTAGTGCTCCCCTATGCAGTGTGATGGGCGTTGGCATCCAACCCTGCCACCAGGTGTCGGTGTATCACTCCGTGGTCTGCAGTCCTCCTCATCTTAGGGGACGGGGGAGCTCCTCAGAGTCGTAAGGCAGGTATATCTCAATTACAGCCGTGTCTCTGGAACAAAGACCGGTCATTTTTAGAAATTTGACGTCTCTTCTGATGAAGATACAAGCACTAGGGTTATTGCAGCTAACATCATACACCAACTTACCTAGTGCAGAGCTCCATCACTCTCCCTCCAACGATCTATGGCTCCTGAATCAGGGCCACTCTTATGTCATCGGAGAGAATCTTCTGGCAGAGCATGGCTGGGGCCACTCTGGAGTAGTAAAGCACTGCCATTACTTCTGTGGGGGCTTGGGTCCCCCTCTTAGGCTTGAATGTTATCCTCTCCAGCCCCAGAAAGGGCAACATCGAGAGGGCATTCAGTCTCCTAAAGGAGTCTTCATCAACCATGATCACTAGGAATTGGCCATTGGGGTTTTGAGTGCTCCCAATAACCACCCAGTGATCAATGTTCAGCTGGTTTTGCTTCTTCAGGCCCAAAATGACCTCAGCTTTAGTAACAGCACAAGTTGTTACCGGAACAAACGTGGTCAGCTTCAACATCTTGACCAGGTTCTTGGCTAGTCCAAACTTCAGTTGTACACCCTCGAAAGGACTCATATCTGAGACCTGGTTATCAAGCCATTCCCTGGTCATAGCATTGTCACAACCAATCACAACCGCTTCAGCCTCAACATGGCAACTTGTGATGTTAACGTTTGCTCCCTTGAGAGCACGTAATGTCAGCTGTCTTTTAACAGAGGCTGCCTGGTCCTCCGTCAGAAGCTGTTTGGGGTGCTCTTGCCTGACAATGGCCAGCTTTTCCACTGACAACTTCTCAGCAAAGGACTGTGTTGCCTTGCCGCTTACCCCTCTTCTTTTTGCCTCCAAGCTACTCTGGTGTCAGTTGCGAACATGACCTCTTTACACCGGGACCTTTGGAGGCAACAGAGGACGAAGCCTGCTGGCTTGTTTTGGGTGTAGCTACCCGCAAGGAGGCTATCTTGTCATCTTGGCCCCCTGAGGTGCCAGACGTACATGACGACTTGTTCCTCGCACCGTGCTTCTCCTCCCAAACTTTAACCTCTCCGCCTTCGAAAGGATTCTCTCGCCTCTGGCAAGAGCCTCCTCCATCCGAAGTCCACCCTGAGAACTCTCATCCTCAGACCAAAGCAGCGCATCCTCCTCTCCTGCAGGTAGAGCCGGGGCCGGAGAGGACAAGCTGAGGTTGCCCATAAGCAAGCCTTCGCGAGTTAACCCACCTGTCAACAAATCAATTGCATTAGTGTCGGCTTCCATAAAATTCCCAAGAGTACCGGATTGCTGCAGTCCACCTACCCAGTGACCATTTAGGGATTTAAGGGGTAATTACGACTGGGTGCCCCTTGGTTCCCAAAAGGCTCCGTTAAAGGTACTGAATATTCCCCAGTACCACGAGACTTTCGACACGAGTTGTTTAACACCTTAGTCTAGGGTCCCCCTCACATGGTTCTGTAGGTGGACCAACACCCAGTGGTAGAGGGTAGCTCTATGCAGCAAACAAATGAGAGTTGATACCAAGCGTGGACCAGTCTGCCAAACCCACCCCGCAAGCAAGGTGTGGTCGGAATGGCTCGAAAGGTACCACCACTCCCTGGTACCCATAACCCCCAATATACAGGGTTGAGCAAAAAGTCTGGAATATATTTGTTAATTTTATAACTATTGAAATAAATGAAACATTGTAGATATGTACGTATCCCTATACCAAACATTTAGAAATATTTTACTTGTTTTTTGCTTAGCCAGGTGATAGCCCATGAAGGAAGTCTTAAACATTTTAAATGCAAGTCTACCTTGAGTTAGTTATACCTCATTTTAAAGGTCTTTGTTTGTAAAACACAAATACCAGGATTAAGACTAGTACATTCATCTACGATTACTCTGACAGTCCGGGATTGAGGACTGTGTACATGGAACTGGTCCGAGATTGATGAAAGTTTGGAGTAGAGTCGAAGCGGTAAATTTTAGTTTAGGCTGGATATTGGTTGGTAGTATTTGCTCCAATTTGTGTCTTCTAGACTGTTGCATGTTTTAGATAATTAAATCATGCTTATTTTACTGCTTGATATTCAAACTCCACTGTTTTTAGAGTGGAATGGTAAAAAAAATTATAATCTGTAAAAAGTACCATATGTGTTTGCGGCCAATATTATGCTTTTAAAAAATTCCCGGGATTGATTTCTGTAAATTAAGATAAAAATCTGGGATTGGAGTTCAGAAATTAGGATAAGCCTCACCACAAGTGATATTATTATATTTGTATGTAAAATCATAAAGAAACTTGGACGATACAATAAAAATAAAACAAGTTACATTACCACTGTACGTATATGGGTCGGTGGGCGGGTCAATCTCACTGTTCTCATTGTTCCACAATTTCTTGTAGGCAACAAATTTCTAGTAAGGTTTGTATGGTAATCAGATGGTCAAACTGCAGATCGCACCCTTCCGTATTTTACAAGGAAAATATCACCGATATGGCTGATCGTTGATATGAGGTAAATCTTAGTTGAAATTGAAACAATTATTATATTTTAGCCGATCATTACAACCGTGTAAAATTATTGTACAGTATTTCATGTTCTTAAATTTATTGTAATAGTAATTAAGCTAAGATGTGTCGTTCAGGAATTGTAAGTAAAAGGTCAGAAAATGTTGAGGTGTTCTGGCTGCCATAGGTTAAGCTTTTAGTTAGTGAAACTATATACAAAACCCAATAAAGTTGTGCAATTTTTTATGTTCCTGTTGTAGTCCATCTTGGCTTAGCAGCCATTTTTATTTTTTACAAAAAATCTGTTTTTAATTGATTTATTATGCATTTACTCATAGAAACCCCAACATTTACCTTAATCTGACACCATATTCAAAATCTACATGACATTTCCAATAAGAATAATTAACGATTGAACAAGGTAGTATATTTTTTCTCAATTATATGAATAATTAACATTAAATCTACTAAATTTGAAATTAACTGTAATAAAACTAAGTTAAAATTAAACTTCTTGATTTTTTTGCAAAAAGTAATAATAAAAAACGTTCCTTATCTCGATTACCGTACAACCTACAGATTGTCAAATAACATTAAAAACTTACCTGACTAATAAGGTGTCCCAACAATATCATACAACCTATAAAATACTTTAGGTTAGTAAGCAATAAAACATTTTAAGTGTGAAAAAAACTGCCTGCTTAAATTTGTAAGCAATTTACAATGCAATGAGATATGAACAATTTCAACACAAATTTTGAGTTGCCTTTGGTTAAAACCTCTCGACTATTATGAATCTTACGTAAGAACATGTTTAATGCACCCCACAATTTCCTTAATACATGTCAGCATTGTGTTTTAATGACCATTTCAATGTTGCTCTTTATTTAATTTCAATTAATCTCTTATTATTATTATTATTAAAACATCGAGCTTACATAAAGTTAAACCTACTATTTGATAAATGAAAATAGAGTTTGTAAGTGAACATATTTTTATTAATAAAACAATAACGCAAAACATTGCGGATGTGATAAAAATTAAGGATTAAACAGGAAATTCAATTTTAATAACTTAAAAGAGAGGACTTGCTTATTAATTAGATTTCATAGTTGTGAGAAGTTAAGGCAACAGTTGTCTTTTAAAGACACTGTCGCAGATATGAGGAAAATATTAAGAACATGTATTCAGAACCAAGGCAGACAATTTCAAAATTAACTATGATTGTGTAAGCTAATTAATAAGCAAGTCCTCTCTAGTTATTAAAATTGAATTTTCTGTGTTTAAACCTTAATTTTCATCACATACACAACATATTTCGTTGTTGTTTTGATAAATAAAAATATGTTCACTTACAATACAAACTCTATTTTGGCTTATCAAATAGTACGATTAACCTTATTTTTATAAGCTTAATGTTTTTATAAATAAAAAAAGATTAATCAAAATTAAATAAAAAGCAACATTGAAATGGTCATTAAAACGCTATGCTGACGTGTATTAAGGAACATAGTGGGGTTCATTAAACATGTTCTCATGTAAGATTCATAATAGTCGAGAGGTCTTAACCAAAGGTAACTCAAAATTTGTGTTGAAATTGTATATAACTAACGTTGTTGTAAATTGCTTACAAATTTAAGCAGGTATTGTTTTTCACACTTAACATGTTTTATTGCTTACTAAGCTAAAGTATTTTATAGGTTGTATGGTATCGTTGGACACCTTATCAGTCAGGTAAGTTTTTAATGTTATTTGACAATCTGTAGGTTGTACGGTAATCGAGATAAGGAACGTTTTTTATTATTATTTTTCGCAAAAAAATCAAGAAGTTTAATTTTAACTTAGTTTTATTACAGTTAATTTCAAATTTAGTAGATTTAAAGTTAATTATTGTTATTGGAAAGGTCAAGTAGATTTTGAAAATAGTATCATATTAGGGTAAATGTTGAGCTTTCTATGAGTGAATGCACAATAAATCAATCAAAAACAGATATTTTATAAAAAATAAAAAATGGCTGCTAAGCCAAGATGGACTTCATCAGGAACATAAAAATATCACCATTTTATTGGGTTTTGTATTAACCAGTTAAAAACTTTTACATTAAGAGCCAAATAACTTACTTCATTCACTTTTAAGTTGAGCAATAGAAAAATGATATGTTCTATGGAAAAATGATTCTCACAATGTTTTACCAAATCCACAGCATCATACACAACCAGATAAAGATCTGTTTAGGAACCTTCACTGTTAAACATCCCAGCGATGGTGACAACCTCAACCCCACAGTTGTACATCCAGACTGAAGCTATGGGCACTTCTCAGACTTTATAAAAAATTGCATAATGCACATGGGAAAGTACAATTCTATTATTAACAAAATTGAAATGAAAATCACAGCAGTGAGAGACTCTGCCAAGCAGTAAAACTACCGTATTTACCGGTATATTATACTGTGGTATCAGTATTCACTCTCAGTGGATAGTCTCTGTTTCCATACATACATATATCTATAGACACACGGAATAAAAGCCAAATACCACTGACTCACTCACTGATTACTGAATTTCAAACACTGCTAAACCTACGAGGTTAAATTGTTGTATGATGATTGGTCTTATGTTGTAGATATGCAATAAGAGAGGATTTTGATAAATATATAGTAGTTTTGAAATGGCAGCAGTTTTATTGTGGAATATAGAGGCAAAATTGATAAACACTATTTTTGACATTTCCGCTCTAAAACGGCTGCTATTTCAAAACTATGTAGTATTTTTCAAATTACCTCTTATTGCACACCTTCAGTATAAAACCAACCTGAATCATTATACAATAATTTAGCCTCAGAAGTTTAGTAGGTTTTTTAGATACAGTGAGGGTATTAGTGGCAGCGATAACGGGCCAGCGGTCAGAGGACCTGTAAGCCTTGATGAATATTGTTTTTAATTAAATATTGTAAAAGAAAATGTGTCAAATTGTTTTTGTACAAATAATAGAAGAAGTGGTGTAAATATAGCGGAAAACATTCCTATTATATTTCATATGAAATGCCTAATGATAACATAATAATTCACGGGGCCCTCACCTATCATATCATTGTTTCGTCAAAATCATACTGTTTAGTACAAAAGACAAGATGTGGATGAAGCTGTAACTTTTAAAAAAACACATTAACTCATTTGACTTATCCTAATGTTAACCTTAAGAGCAACATTTGGAATGTTATTAAAGCGACCTTTCAGGACTTTGAGATAAGAATTGGATCTGGACAAAGCCGATGATATTAATTGAGTGTGTGACGAATTTATTTGAACTGCTTATTGTCATTTATTGGAAAATAAACATATTCTGATTCAGAGCTCTAGGGCATAGAAAATAAATTATGTGAGAATTTATGATAACATAAAACATCCTTCCTATTTCCAAGACATTTTTTTTTAAGTTTTATTTTGTGAGGCAAAGTTAGGACCATTAGGTCCTCTCTTACACTTAACCTCATAAAGAAAAATTAATACATAACTAAAATGAGTATATCTAAGATTTCTTACATGTTCACTGCTGCTGAGCACATTATTTACAAGTTAAACAACAATTAAAAAATTAGAGTTTTAAGATAATTAAAACTAAACAAATTAAGCATAAAACGTGAAAGAAAACAAAGAATAAAACAAAAACTATTACTTACATGAAAAAAAAAAAAATAAATAAACAAATAAAAAATTATAATGAATAAAATAATAATAAATAAAAAGTATTCCATGATCACAACAATCACACATCACACATACACTCAGTCCAGCATTGACAGCACGGCCATGGCCTACAACCTCCACGAATCCGCCGACAACCACTCCCTTAGTGCCGCAACAAACCGAGCTCGACTATCAATATTTCGAGTTGAAGGATCAAGTTTATTCCACAATCTGCAGGCAGTGACAGTAAAAGATCTATTGTAAAGTGCTGTTCGATGAGCTGGAATAGTCAGGTTCTCAACAGAAGTATTTTATAATATAGGTTGTACTTTAATAATAATGTACAGGGTGTCCCAAAAGTAGTGTCAAATTTCGGAAAATGGTTACAAAAGTCAAAATAAAAATAAATTATAGAGTGATTTGTTTTAAATTTTTTGCTGCCCCTCAACACAAATGTCAAAAAGTCTGTTTTTCCAAATTCAATTATTTTTTAATACTGACAGATTGGTAAAATAATTGTCTAAAAAAACGCAGTAAATCAGTTAATGTTATACCAAACATAAAAATCTTTATACTCCATTACATTGTACTAACCCACCCACCTACCCCTACAGGTACAGTGGTACTTGTATTGGTATTGTATTGTATTGTACAGTGGTACATGAGTAATCATTTATCACTTATTTTTGTAGCTTTAAAAAATTTAAGATTTTTTATCTATGAGGGTGTAGCCGCCTATAAATCAAAATGTAATTAGCGGCTACATTCTCTGTTTATGCTAATTCCTTGTTTCATTTGTTGTAATTCATTGACCATCGTCCCTTTGCCAATTAACGCAGTTCAGACATTTATTTCTATTAAAATCTTACCCAGAAATGAAATCGTAATTAACTTTCGACCACAGACTGACAATAATAAAGCCAAAGACACACAATTTGACTCATTAAAATGTTACATAAATGATATACCGAAGATGAATCAACTAGGTGATATTAAACTATTTTGGAGCTTTAAAAAAAGTTCATTTTAAGGACTTTTTAGTTCAAATATAGCCTGGAAGGGGGTTTATGAAGGCAGGTGGAAACTTGATAAGGAATAGGGATTTTCCTCCAATATGCAAGAGGATCAAGTACAAAACATGTTATGCATCAATTTGCTCAGTGAAGCAAAGCCATTAGTGATGGGACAGAGGAATAGGAGTAGAAAAAAGGCTTGCTAAATGAGATTTTTAAGGGGTAGTGAGCTGAAGATGTAGAAAAGAGAATGAAGAAATTAGGAGGAGAGTTGGGGATGGTCATTTTTTTATAAATTGGCAGGTTGACTGAGGTGATTTGGTCATGTAAAAAGTATGGGGGAATTTAGGTTACCGAAAAGAGTTCATGAGATGGAAAATACATAGAGGAATACCAAGGGATCAATGCCTGAATGGAATAGAGGAAATTGTTGACAGAAGCTGGAGGAAGAGAAAAGGTGTAGATAGAAGATGGCAGAGGCCAGTGTACCAAGCAAACCCTGTAGTTAATGAAAACTGCTATGGATATGTGCAACCTAATATCATGTTGGTTTCTAGATATTGTATTTTGTGCCAATTTTACTCAAAGCCTTCTATATCTGAGAACGTAGTACCTACTATATGACCCATTTTCCTGGCTCAATGATCATGTTGCTTCAAAATTAAAAACAAAATAGCACCTTTAGGTGTTTAGTTAGATAGTAATAAGCAAATCCTTAAATATAATACGTGAAGCCGTTGTTTGCCAACGCAACTCCTCCTTTATTTCTTAACCAATTTAAACAGTTGAGGTGTCAAAAAATTGCCTCTGTTCCTAATTGTGCAATAAGGTCTAAATTCTTCAATATTTTCACCCTGAAGAATGTGGGAAACCGTCAAAATACGTTTTTCAACCATAAGAATAACATGGGGAGAGATTTAAATGAACCAAACCAAACAGCAGTTCAAATATAAATAATGATTTCCAAAAAGCTTTAACAGCTGTTGGAATATAAACATAGACAATTGTGTTTGTAATAGTGAGGAGATTAATCTTTCATAATGATAAACCAAGTAAGGATGCAAGCATCGTTTTATTCACATTCGATTGTAGGACTCGGCTATACTGGACTTTAAAGGTTTCTAACAGCTATTTAAATCCAATGCAGTTATTTTAGTCATTTTAATTAATCTTAAGCTGTTAAAAAAATGCAAAATGAAATTAACACGTTTGAAACAGGCTAAGTAATATCATTCGGTGTTTATACTAATAAATAGGTAGCAACGTAAGTAAAGTGATTTTAGGTAAGTTTAATATTGAGATTTATAGAGTTAACCTACTACTACTTGTAGTGAAAATTCACAGCTCAAGGCCGGAGGCAGAGGTGTAACGAGCACAGCGAGTGACGGAGTTGGCAATCGAAGGGTGCAGGGGTGTCCCCTAGTGTTGTATATAATTTATGTCAATTTAATCGACATATCATTTTAGTTTAACACTGTATTAAAAACTTAATATAATACTGAAGATAGTATTTTTGTGGATAATTTTAAACTTATTATATGTAGAAGTTTTCATTCTTGGATTGAATGCCTTTGTGAGACTCTTTAACTAATTTTTGCATTATGCCATTGTTTATATTATTTAATTAATTCCAAATAATTACTTATTTTGATTTTCTACAAGAACTATTATTTACTAAATACGATTTTATAGATGTCATTTGCAATCTAGTAGAAATGTTCCAGTCACCTAATCTATTTAGGAAAGAGACTCGTCCTTGCCCAACGCATTTGTTAAAGAGCGCACATGTACAGTGGGCAATCTGTACTTAAGTCATCATTCCATTGGAATGCTTTACCAGACACATAAACAAATACATAATATTAAAATATTTTACTTTACCTGAACAAACATGTTGTGCTGACAAACATGTTCTGATATGTTCCATTAGTATTTGTAATATTACACAATCTGATGAATCAGGAGGAATTATAAATACTGTAAAAATATATTTGTGCAATTTAGTGATAACAATAAAAAAGCAAGTTTATTAAAAAACTGTCTAGTTCTTGTGACACTCATCTTTGAAACCTATCTATGGTGTCACTTTTTGAAGTTCATATTTTATACAGATATTACTTTTTTTCCTACATCAGTGGCATTTTATACAAGAGTACTCAAACATTGATAGGGGTCAACAGTACAAATCATTTTGGCAAATTATTAAGTGGATCCTCAGGAATCAAACCTGTGCATTGTAAGCAGAAGTGCTAACAACCAAGCTAGTAAGAGGACTAACTCAACATAAAATAAGTGCAAGATTTTACAAGTAAAATATTGTAGAATTTCTTGCCTAGTGCCCTTTAACCTAACCTAAAAGAAGTAAAAATATTGTTTCTTGGTATTGTTAAATTTTAAATTCTATTAATGAATGTGTTTACTGTACACATTGTACCTGGGTGTGAATTGCTGTTGTGCATTTAGCAAAGTTATATACTTTTTCTAACAAGTTTGAAGAGCTCTTACCATTTATGAGGCCAAAAAGTAACTGCAGTTATCAAAGGTCCAGTGTAAACGAAATACATAATTTACAGTTCTCTAGTGGAGTTTTACATGTTGAACTTGAGGATCGATGTGCGAACTGAAGGTCTTAAAGATTTTTTAACCCAATTATTCTGTGTGCAAATATGCAACTTATGATCCTATTACGAATCAAAATTTTTATTTTTTCGACCCACCCTAGTATGTAAGAGAGCAACGAAGGTTCATATGGTGGTTGTGCTGCAGCAGGCTGATAGTAATTGGATAGATTAGCTAAATCTTTGGGTAGGCAAGCCTGGCAAAACTTGTACTCCGTGGCAATTACTTTTTGTTGGACAGATTATTTTGTTGTGATTCGCATGATTTCTTTAGCTTTATGTTTGATATACTCCTTTTGAATCAAACCAATTTGCAGTAACAGAACACTGCTTTCAACCTGTTGTTTGTGGGGAGGACTATTTATTAACATTATTATATGTTGAGAAAGAGTGACATGACTCTCAATGACATTTATAATGTGGGCAATGAGGACTATCAGTATCATTTATGTGGGGGTGGGGCCCATTATACATAGATATGCAGGAGGGACATTGAAGAAATTCATATGTGGAAGTAAGGAGGACCTTCAATAATATTCCTGATATTCATTAGTAAGATGCCGATCATCAATGAATGTGATGAGTGTAGAGTGTAGTCATTTTTACTATTTAAGGTCGACTATTCCTCAGAAAGAGTTATTTATTAATAGCTCAATAGTCAGGGCAACTAAGTGACCTACACTCCAACAGCTTTACATGGAATCCGAACCACGTAGCATTATTCTGATTTTCAGCTAACTGGCAAGGTTGACACTCAGTTCTCTTCCCTACACATCTGAACCTTGACTACCATCAAATATGGACACCCCAGACTTCTCTAGTAGTGTCCACGTTAATGGCAACCATTGAGCGGACGCCGTATCGGTATTAAGAGGACCGAGCATAGAACTTATCGCCTACTCTCTCTTCCACACTTTGTCCCCTGGTAGCTGGGTTACAGCAGTGTGCCACTAGTGTCAACTTTTAATAAATAAACTTTTTTATGGTGTAATCTCAGCTCAATATCTGAGAAAGTAAAAAAATTTGAATACTTTCCATTAAAGTATGGAGACCGAGCTTCACAAAGTTGAATTTTGCAAACTGAAGAGCTAGCGTCCATACCTCCCAGAGGGTCGTTTCTTGTTGCTCTACCTTATAGGTTATTAATAAAATATCGTTTCAGAGCTCTTCCACATTTACCTTTAGCCCCTTTGTGCAACTCAGCCTGGACTAAAGGGGGACTCGGCCTACGGCCTCGCTAAGACACTCTGCTACAGGCCCCTTTGTGGAACTCGGACTACGGTCTCTCAGGGGAAAGTTCGGTCTGCGGCCTCACCAAGGCACTCTGCTACAGTCCAATTTGTGGATCTCTACAAATTCCAGTAGATAAATGATCAGTAACTTACTTACAATTTAGCTGAATTCTTCTATGCAATTGGTAAATTTAATAAAATAAACAAATCAGCTAATTTCGCCCATGTGACATCACAGTCTACTGAGGAGCTTCGTCATGATACACGATAAGTCTGGGAGCCCCTGGGGCTGAAATCAGAATTTTCCCAGGTTTGATGCCGGTGCCAATGGATTTCTCGTGGTCGAAAACCCCTAAAAAAATTTTAAAATTAAAAATCATTGGAGCCAAAAAAAGATTATCCAGGCGTGGCTTATTTAAGATAATAAGATTCGTTTTAAAAATAGCAAGTGCGTGTTTCTTAAAACTAAATTGTGAACAATAATTAAAAAATTACAGCTAAAATTATAAAGGAGTATAAGGAACAATAAAATAAGATAGATTTTTATAAAGGTGTTTGATTAAAACTCAATATGGCACAGTTAAATTAATAAAATACAAAATATGTAAAGGCAAGTATTGCTAATATCGCTGCTGTTAGTTACATTCAGTTAAAAAAAAACCTTGCTGACATGCTTCTGCAAAATTATTACTGCAAATGCATTTAGATTTTATTACATTATGAGTTATTTTTTAAAAAGAATATAAAAAGACAATACAGTACAAGTAAAAGTCACACAACATAAATTTATTACAATATAAGCTCAATTATATTACAATACAAGAACAAAATGCACAAATATTATGGTGATCGATTTCGGTGAACCACGTTCACCTTTTGTGAATCCCTCTGGTCTGAGGAAGGTGAGCGTGGTTCACTGAAATCGATCACCATAATATTTGTGCATTTAGTACTTGTATTGTAATATATTTGTGCATTTTGTGCTTATATTGTAATAAATTTGTGTTGTGTGAAATACTTGTACTGTATATGTACTAACACGTATTATATGCTAATTAAAAAAAAAAAAAAAAAAAAAAAAAAAAAAACTAAAAAACAACATACAACAGAACTAAAATAAATAAGTACCATATATAATTTTAAAAAGTTCTTCTAAATAGTTCACATGCAATAAATAATTGTTTTATATAGACCAAAATAATATATAACAATATTTCTTTTATAGTTTTATAAATAACTGTCTTTAAATTTAATAACACTTAAACATATTTACAAACAATATTATTAATAAATTAAATTCATCTAAACATAGTAAATTATTAAGAACCAAATTAATAAATTAAGATTTTAATATCATACCAGAACAGTAAACTCCCCATTGTAACAAATTATCTGAGCTTCATGTATACTTAGTGAACTAGAAAAAAAGTTATACTAAACAATTGAAAGTAGGTCATACCAGCGCTGAATTGGTTAACATGAAAGTGCTTTCCTAGAGCTCTTAGCTTAAGTGACCTTGTATTGATATAAAGCACTCTCCGCAATTAGAACCTCATCAAAAATCGTAAGACACTGCTTAAACGATATTTATGATCATCTCAGAATTAGATTGATAGGGAAGCCATATTAAAGATACTAGGACAAGAGTGTACATGTGTGAGGGTGTCTAAATGAGTGGTTGCGTGTGTGTCTGAGTATGTACGCGTATGAGTTGGCGTGTGGTGGGAGAGACTAGACTACATGAGTGACGCGTGAGTATGCAAGTTGAAGGAGCTTTGAAGTATTTTAAAAGCAATAAATGAATGAAAAAAAGAAGTTAGGACCATGTACAGTGAACCAGGTCTACACAAGCGCTGAATTTTATAGATTCAACATTACATTTTCACCTATTGATAGGATAAACCTAAATAGTATTAGATCAGATTGACTGAAATATTCTTTTGTATAATTTGAAAAATTATAGTGACTCATCCTTACAAACAGTTTCCCTTTGTATCATATTTATAAAATATGTGTATGTGAGTTTCGTTGTTCCTTATAACGATTTGTTATTTTTATAAATGCAAACTATGTTGTAAGAATTCATGAAAAAAAACATTCTTTTGTGTTTGAATATAGTCACCAAACACCCTCATCAGTGTCACCCTATTTTCACTGTACCCGTTACGCTTTGATTGTCTTGATTACACCTTTTAAGTAATGTTCATATAACAATTGAAAAGTGGCTGCTTCAATAAATACAGTAATTATCTGATCTGTACAGTTTAATAATAATATAGAAATTGGAAGTTTTTGTTATTTTGGAAATAATGTTTTAAAACAGTTCATTTTATAAAGTAAAAGAAATCAATTGGAAATGTTAGATGCTGATGTAGGCAAAATGGTTTAGAACTGAGAAATAAACAAGAGTTTAAAAAGTAATCAGTTCAAAGATTTGATGAAAAAGTGACGCAGAAAAAACCAGAGGTGAAAGAAAATTACGAAAAAAAGCTGAAACTGAAAGTTGTTGGTTTTACATTAAGATTAAATAATTGAAAATGTTACAGCTAACAAGGGATGGCTGGACAGGTAGAAAAATCAAGCGATAACACAACTAATCATGTTATATTCTACAGCAAAATTAGGCATTTTTATCTGATTTTAAAACTCAAACATGACCCATACATTACTACTGTACATGTGTAGGTGGGTGGGAGGGCTATTACCACTGTACGTGTGTGGGTGGGTTAGAGGACCATTACCGCTACATGTTAATGAGTGGGCAGGAGGACCATTAACACTGTACATGTGTGGGTGGGCAGGAGGGCTATAACCTCTGTATGTGTGTAGGTGGGTGGGAGGACCATTACCACTGTACGTGTGTGGGTGGGCAGGAGGGTCATTACCACTGTATGTATGTGGTTGGGTGGGAGGGTCATTACCACTATGAGTGTATGCGTGGGCGGGAGAAGCAATTGTATTGTTTGTGTGTATATGGGCAAGAAGACCATTACCACTGTATGTATATATTAAGGGCAAGCTGAAATCAAGTTGCAAATCAGAGAGTGGAAGTGGGTGGGACACATCTAAGAAAACTATTGAGAAGAGAGCACTTGACTGGAATCCGCAAGACGCAAGACGAAGAGGCAGACTACGAGAAACTTGGAAGCAAATGATAGAGAGGGAGGCACAAGAAGTTGGCAAAACATGGCGAGAACGGAAGGGAGTTGCGGAAGACAGAGATGGGTGGAGAGCTCTCCTGGAAGCCCTATGCTCCCGAAGGAGATAAAAGAAATAAGTAAAGAAAGTCACAATAAAATAAAACTAACGTGTATCATTTCACAATATTTACATTATGGAGAAAAAATAATATTTATTAGAAAAAGCAATCTACTTAACATTTTATTCAATAGTAATATGATAGTAAAATATTTGTAAATTTTGCAGACTAAAATAAAATATATATATTGTGATTTTGATAATTATAGACCTTAACTTCTGTCATATACTATTAAAATTTTTCTGCACTAGATGATGACTAACTCTTCCATTAATTAAATTGGGAATCTACAAGAGTAACAATAGTATTTATAAAAAAACATTTATGCTTACTTAGTGAATTAAAATCTCACAATCAACAACAATAAACAAGGCTTGATTTAATAGTACAGTAACAAATAACAATAATTGTTGAAATGCTTAAAAAAGTATACCATCATCAATCAGGAAATAATTAACAAATTTAAATAAAAAAATATTAACAAGAATTCAATTGCTAACATAAATAGGAATATTTGTACCTTTACACCGTATGTTTAACAATTTTATTTAAGTGTCTGCAATCAATATCAAACAATCAGAAAGAAGGTTAACATGGTCCTTTTGTTATTTTAATACAATGTATGGTTAAATTTGCCATGTTTAGCTTCTGTATGATTAACAGTGATGCAAAAATATGTTTTCTTACAATATCAGGAAATTTATTACTTATATTACATTTACCTTTCATATAAAACTTCTAAATTCACATTTTAATCAAATTTACTTAGTAGTATGTTATAAATGTTTACATTTTACTGTCTTGATTACAGTTTTAAAAACTCTTTAGTAAATAATATACCATTATCAGAGGTGACCGACCTTAAACGTGCTTGTGGACTCGACTGTACAAATTGTTCTCAAAATATACTATTATACTGATTTTTGCTCCCAAAGAGTAATAAATATTACTCACATCCATTAGAGATTTATTATTTAACACTTTCCAGGTTTTCTCGGACGTTTGGTAAAAAAATGTAAACAATAAAAATAATCACCTTTAAGCTTTGGAACTTTACCAATACAATTGAGAATATATTTTTTAACCATTTTGGTTATTTATAAAGCATATAATTGTGTACATAATATATGAAAATAATACTGAACACATCTGTGGCGATCAAATCTGCAGTGCTCTCGGTCAGTTGTCTGACGCAACATCATTGTTGTTGTACATCATATCGTTCTCTTTGGTGATTATGTAGTTAGGAGTTTATGTTAGGGTTTTTGTATGAGTTTAGTAATATTTTATTCAGCATTTTGTGAACATGGACTGATTAAGATCTCTCTTTAGTGAAAATAATAAGAAAGGATTACATAACAAGTGCCTTCTTTCTAGTAGTGTTTTTTTTTTTATTATTATTATTATTATAAGTTGTATATATATATATGTGAGCTAAGTTTGTTTTTTTACAGTTAATTATACAATATTATTCATCATAGAAGAACTTTAATGGCCTTATTTAGAGGAAAAATAAATAGAGCATCTTCATGTATGTATCAATTACCGTATATAAAAAAATCAAATGTGTCAAAATTTATAAAAATGTGTAGTAATTATTTATTTTTGAAGCAATGGACCTGAAAATTTGTGTTTTTACTGTTTAAATGATTATTCTTATCTGTACATTGCACATCTACAATGAGCTTTTTTTATCGTGGTTAGAAGATGTTCATTTTGGATTCTCAAACAGTTTTGCTATAGTAGTTTTTAATTTTTTATATCCTTTTAGAATTTATGTTATTTCATAGTGTTAAACATAGTTTTGCAAAACAGTAAAAAAATTGTATTAGCTTAATAAATAAATGTACTATGACTTTTATTTTTAAAAAAGAAGCTTGCAAAACCTAAGGAATGAGATTTTGAGAAATCCTTTTTTAGTGGGTCTCTACGATACAAAAACTAACTTCCCACAAAATTTCATCAAACTCAAATCAATGGTTGATGATGATATTCCTGGTGAGCTAGTACATCTTTGGGATTTTATATATTAAAATAACAAAATACAACAATAACATAACGGTAATAGATATTTACAAATAAATTTTATACATATTAAATTTAACATTTTAATGTCACTGTTAATAAAAATCAATTACTTTTATTTAAAATGTTGCAGTCTATTAATTTTAGTAGTTTTTCATTTAAGTTTTTTCTAATGTTATTTGCCAGTTCACAGAGAACTGGAGGCATGTGATTGACATTGACTTAACAAGTGACATATCAACCATTAGTTGGGATTCGAACCTTGGACTTCACTGAGTCACTGAGCCACCCCGTCGGCATTGCTCTACTCCGTAGGAGTTGTCTATTAAAATTGTAACCAAGACTTACAATCTTATCATGAAATACAAACTTGGTATGGAGAGTTGTAAAACTATTGCTAACCTGTGGAAAAACAAAATTAATAAACATTATTTCTACCAAATTAACTTTTTTGTTAAGAAGTATCTCCTTTATCAGTATCCTGTATCAGTGACCAAAAATCAAAACTAAATTATAAAATAAAATTGATAATTATTACCGCAAATGAAATTAATTGACATATACAACATTACATGAAACTAAAAAATATAGATTAGTCTTTTAAGTATAGGCAATGTTCATTATATTGACTTGTTCTATTGATTGACTGGAAAATACCCTACGTTATGTTACGATTGGCACTTAGAAAATTTAATAAACATTTAAAAACATTTTGATTGCTTTATTTCAATATACTAATGGAGCTGTGAGTATGATTATGAAGTAAGTTAATATACTTAATACATAAACATTCTAAAAATTAAGTACCTACATTCCTTAGGAAGTACGAATCAACATTCTTTCTTTGTATATAAATATAACTATTACAATTTACACTGAAAACTCAGATCTGCAATCAAAAATATGATATAAAAAAACAATAAAAAAGCATTATGAAAGGAATGTAAGTATTTTTATAGTTAATTGAATATCTTACTTTAGTTTTAATATTTACAAAAATATGTTAAGATTCAAAAGGAATGTTTACAACCAATAGATATAAATAAATATAAATACAGGGTAAAATTGAGGGTAATGACTATTTGAAGGTAAGATTAGATTATATTAGATTAGATACACCGGGTTGTGGTCCTGTCGCCAAGCCCACTGCGCCTAGACTCCATGGCCCTTTGTGCCCCGAGACTGGCGACAGTGTCACAAGAGACCAGTCCCCCTTATGAAGGTCATGATCTCCCCGAGACATTTTTAGTAAGCTAACTACTCTTATAGGAACATTTCTTCATAACATACTTGATTTTTAATCATAGATCTTTAATTAAGGCTATGTTTATGTACTTCACAGATAAAACTTCAGGAGCAAATAGTTTAATTAAAATACTGTTTTTAGCATGTAGCGTTAAAGTCTTAACAATTTTGGAACATCAATTTACTGTTATTTTAATGCAATCAATACAGCTGCTGTGCATAGGCATCAGAATGAACCTCGGTGGGCCTTTCGCTTAACTCTTGAATCTGGGACACAAAAGCTGCGGTACTGAGTCCTCTATACATTAAGTTGGGGTCAGCATTTAGCAGAAGCATTTAATCAGTGTGTGTGTATATGCTGATTCTTGTGTCACAGGACATATTTCTTTTTTACCATTTCTTCTAATTTTTTAAAAAGAATTTAATTTATAGTTTTGTTATAGCATTTCAATGAAGATTTATAAAATGGGGCTGGGCTGTTTTGAAATGAATAAACATTAAATGATAACTAAAAGAATTTTTAAATTGAAATGTTTTAACCATTTTTTTCTTTTTTAAATTTATTTTGTTAATGCGGAGTATAACTATCAAGAGATTCATATTGTAAATTAATAAAAGTAGTATACAGTGATCTCCTGTCACAAAATTAAATCCAATCCATCGAGCCATTTAAGATCTGCCTCACTGATTCTAATTCTGCTGGCTAATCCCTCCGTAAAAGAGTGCGGGGGGCAATCAGTAGCCCAGTTATATTTCTAGTAGTTACATCCCCACACGCCATTCCGGACCGATTCAACTGTGTCCATTCCCTACGCGAGATTCGTCCACCTACAGATATTAACGGATCATTAATAAGGATTTAATTTCGTTCATCAAAGCTGTTTCACGCAAGCTGGTTTAGAATTACGTACACCCTGGGTAATTTTAAACAAACAACAAATCTGGTTACTGAACTGTTACGAAGTTGTTATCTCCCAGCTAAGGCAGCTACCACACAATTGCATGTTTTCCTTATATATACACATTCCATGACAGTATGAAACTTCTTTTTTATAAACTCTGGTTAACATTTACTGTAATTCAACCAGTAACCACTAAAGTAATAGGTGATTAATCCACAGAATTTGACATTATTTTTCAAATCATAATCCGAAACAAAATTAGCGATCCAGTACCGAAATTGGATGAGAAAATTGGAAAACCTTTATAACTATTTTTATAGTTGACACTATACTAAGATAAACTATCTACAAATATAATAAAGTATCTAAATATAATCAGGGAATATGGTACACCTAATTAGAAATGGTTTCATTGATTGGAATGCCACATATCCAACCTAACTTACATTTATTTATAAAATACTCAACAAACTAACTTGTTTATCACAAAATTCTCAACAAGTATTTATATGTAAAAACAGACGACACACCACCAGAGGGGGAGGAAATAATGTTCAGTATTTACACCTAATTTACAGAATGTTTTATTACAAAGCGGAAGTCAACAAACTTATAGTAGGTCAATATAGTAATGCCAAATGAATCTTTTGTTATAAATTACAAGATTGCTACCATGCAAAAAAAATAATAATAACAAATGTTAAGCATCTTAGATGTATTATTATTATTGTTGTTGCTATTACAAATCCTGGCACATTTGGGTATTCTCAATGCTTACAAATGTAAATTAGCTACATCTGATGCAAGTAAACAACTTTAGACTATGCAGAGCATTGCATAAATATTAGATTAGAGGTTTTACGTACAGTGGAATCTCGTATCACAGTTCTGAAGTGAGCTGAAAACAATTTATGATTTTGATACAAGTTCTTCACGATTGCAAGGTTTGTGGTAATGAGGTAAAACGAGCAAACATCGTGCTGTACAGCTTGTTTTTAATTGAACAAGTTGTTCATCGCTATAATATTTAATTTAAATGACTAAAACTATTTAAATTTACTAGCTGAAAATTATTTGACAATTCTGCAATGGACACTGTGTTTGGAGTGTCTTTAATAATTTGGCTTGTCTTTTGTTTTTAGTTTGTAGAAAATACAAAGTAAACTATTTTCTACATTTATTTTGTATAATTATTGTAAATGGAACAAATGTCAAGAAATGTATGTTTTACGGCAATAAACTTGATTTGTAATAAAATGAAGATGATATAGAAAATTAAATATAAAAAAAATTTGTATAAACTATTTAATAATTCACTATTTACAGTAAGTACAATATAGTATAAGTGAATTGTGTACAATGCAATAAGTCTACAAGTGGTCTACTTCTCTCTTAGCTTTAAACAATGAGGTAATTATAGGCCTATATTTGATGCCGCTGTGAAAATCGCTTGTCATAACCAATTACAATGAACGATACTGCAAGGCACAAAATCAAATTAAACTGAGTAAATTCTGTACTGTTTAAAACAACGATGAAGTTTCAGAAAACAGGATTGAGGCTGTCATGTCTCAACGTCAATGAGTTGGACGTAACAAAATGTGTTATTGAAGTTTTGACTGCGGTAATTTGGCTGAATCTGATTTTTGGTATAGAGCGGTTTGGCTGTTAATATTCGTACTATAAAGATTTCCAGTTCTTAAAAGCTGTTTAAAATTTGTTAATGTTTGAGGATTTCTGCTAAAGAGATTTATGCTTAAGAGGTTCGTGCTATGAATGTTCTACTTTAAAACTAACATTTTAAAATATATATGAAATGTTTCTAGATTTAGAATGTTGATATTTAATCTTTTACATAAATAGGACGGACATATTTATATATACGAGAGAAGGTAGACAACTATCAAGAATCATATTAAACATTACTGACATTTTTTAAAATATTTTTTGTCAACTCATTAAGGCCTCGAAATTGAAGATCCAATTTTTAATCACTGGTTTAGAGTAATTACACTATCATTTGAACTTTTTTTCCAAATTTATCTTTTAATTTTCTAAATAGATTATGAAAATTAAAGAACTGTGTATAGTATTGTAATTTGTTAGATTTACCAAATCATTTTAGTTTCTATCAATTAACTTTTTTTAAATAAATAAGGAGTAAAAAATACTGTGGCATTTGGTAACAAATTTACCATTTTATCTCAGCCTCCTTGTAGTTTTAGAAACTATAAATAATTTAATTTCATCAAAACAAACATAAATATTTGCAGTCAGACAAAACCTTCAATCTTCAGTGGTAGCAATCTTCAGGAATCATGCAAAGTTAACGAACTAAACCGTACAAATGGGGCATACTTAACAACAAACAGTGAGAGAATGAGCAAAGCAGATATCGGAGTTGAGATCTTCACGATATGACACAAGAGGACGGTTCTGTATGTGAGCTGGCCTGAGAGGAGGATGGAGAGACTCGACCAGACCCTTCCCCTGCCTCTGTACCTTCCTCTGTCTCTTCCACAGTGACCGGCTCAGTGAGTGTATCGGAGTGAACACTTGGGGAGTCACTAGTGGTGCGAGATCGTGAGGTCCCTGCCACAGGAGGAGTCCGCGACTTGCCCCTCACCACTGGAGGGGGGCTGGCAGGATGTGGCACTTGAGGTTGTTTAGTGGCCAACAGCTTAGCTAGCACCAACGATTGACTGTATATGGCCATAATGAATGGCTTGTAACCCAGACTGAAAAATATAACAACAGCTGTCAGATTACATTTAATAAATTGAGAGATAACTGTCTTGTTAATTACACTGGCCAATTGTAAAACAAGTCTTGGTCTTTAATGCGTTCTTATTTCTCTTGTGTAAAGGCTATTGATACAAGGATCGATATCAAGAATAACTCAAGTGTCAAGGCTTTGAAACTGGGTTAGAGATAGTAAAGGTTAAAACCCTGGCCTTGAATGGTAGTTTTTATCAGTAATATACTGTACTGGTTCTCCCCCTTACTCTGTCTGATAAGTTCCCCGCACAGATCAATAATCAATGGGGAATGGGTGGAGTAAGGTTAAAGAGGAGAGTGGCCTCTTCTTTAAAAAAAAGATTCTTTAATACATATCAAGTACAAAATGATATTTAATATCCTACATATACCGTACACCCTCCATCGTACAGTTTTTTTTTTAATATCCTATATTTCTTTTATTTACAGCTATACTTAATCATTAAGCTACTTTTTTATAGTTATGTGTACATATTTAAATATAAACTCTTGATACATTAATAATGCTTGTTTGAATACAACAACATATGAGACAACTGACTGACCACTCAGTGTTGCTCCAGTAATGAAGGGCTACTAATCCATCCTTCAGCCTTGTTACTGCCTCATATGAGTGTTCCATTGACCGAGCTGCGTTAGTGGTCCTATGTACTGCCATGGCGTCTCGCAGCATCACCCCTATAATGAGTGACCACTCTAAGCATCCTGCCTCCATTAGTATCTGCAGCAAGTACCTAACAAATCAACTTATTTTAGAACACCAGAACCAATTCATGTCTGAAAAGGAAACATTTATTAGCAAAATCAAGTATGTATTTGAAATTTAGTAAATGATGGAGCATTTCATAGGGTAGACAGGGATTGTTGGACTTACCACAATTTGGAGTAACAAATGTAGGGGTTTCTTCACAAAATGATGGAAAAACTTTAAAAATCGTTGTCTACCATACGAAATAAAATTAGCTGTGGAATTGGAAAGGTTGTTTTTGAAGCAGGAGTTTATATATTGAAATCAAGATACAGTTCTTATTCTAAATTACGTTAGTGAGTACTTGGTTTACCTGAGCTGAACTTCAGCCTTGGTAGAGCCCGTGCTGGCCGAGACCTCCTGGGATATCTGCTCCAGCAGCTGGGCACTAGGAATGTCACTCCAACTGTCACTAGTGCACTGCTCTGACTCGTCTCCATAAAACCAACTTTCTTCACTCACCACACTGTGCTCATCTTTAACAACATAATTAACTAGTACTAAAATGTCAATGTAAAGGAAATAAAAGAAATTAGAAACAGTAGTACATTATAGTAAAATTTCAGTTATTCATGGCATAAGCAAATAGTCTGCAAAGTTGCTGATATAACGTACTAAATAACAAATAGTAACTAAGAGATGGCCATAGGTAGTAAATAATAATACTAAAGTGTGTTAAATCAGTTAAAAATATAATAAAACTAAGTAATAATAGTACTAGTACAAATTATGAACTCTCAAATTGCGTAAAACTAGGTATGTATGTAACTATAACAAGAAAACCTTTTTGAAGGTGGAGATGAAATTACTGTCTTGTTTCTTCATTAAGTCTCTTTCAGTGATTCTACCTATTCCTTACGTTACACTCTGTTCAAACAGTTTGAACAGAACAAAACAACTGGTGGCAATGGTGGAACAGCAAATAATGTGCTAGGCTGGCAGAGGCAATGACCTGACATGACGCACCTTACTGGTTTTGGTCGTCTATATCTGTGGAGATTTTTGCTCTCAGTATATCTGTGTCAAGTCTGCACTGTGCAATAAAATCAAACTAACTTCATATAGATCAAACACACACTGGACTGATAGTATCTCTACACATTACGTCACTTGCACAAACAAGTGCACAAACAGTTGCACAACCCCTTAAAAATCTCGATCAGGTAAAAGCAATCTCAAATTTACCACTCAACTTACACATTTAAATAAATGATGTTTCTAATAACAGGCTAATACCTGCTAAATGAGGTATCAGTGGGGGTGGCCTGATGAGTGGGTCTTGACTCATGTATCCGCTGTCGCCCACTCGGCTGCCAGCCGTCGGCACTTCGAGACTGATTCCTCGCAGCCGCTCGTCAAGAGTGGGGGATGACATCACTGACGATACTGCATGACAGTGAACTGTAGTTAGTGATACACTAACAACTCTCTGTAGATTTCCAATACTACTTGATTGACATATAAATTTATTTAAAAGTTTTTAAATTCAGTTCAACTTTGTAATTTCAGTTATTGAATAGTTACAAACAACAATTTGTTATTGTATTCAACTAACGTCAACTAATCACCTACTTTAGTGGAGATTATTTAATCAATTGCAAAATTTGAATTAAAAGGAATACTAATTCACTAAATTTTAATCTAGACTAAAGAGCACTTTAATATAATATGATAATTCATCTGTACTAGGACATGTAATTACACAAAAAGAATAAATATTTTAGACTGATAAGAAAATCTAGAATAGTTTTGTATCAATTGATTATTAAAACTATGGCAATTGGTTCAATATACATTAAATAAATAAAAACAAATATGCGTAACTTACTAAAAGGTTCTGTTTTTAGTAATAGGCCAAGAATAACAAATTGTATTTTTAATGTGCATTTTACTTTAGATGGCTTCACAAACCAACCTGAAGTGCCAGAAGTCTTTCGCTGCGCCATCATTAAGGCAGTTGTTGTGATTAGGTGGGGATACGGCCAACTGAAGTCTGTATGGAGATTTTTTAGGGCTGTCACAAAGTTATCCACTCTAGCAGCTCGATCTCTTTCCCGAGCCAACCAACCTACTAGCGGAAAGTCCAAATGAGCACTGTAACAAATAAAATTGTAACATCAGCTGTATACAGATAAGAATTACATATATTCAAACACAGACTCTATTTTATAAGTAACAATCAAATAAAAAAACCAAGGAAACAAACAACTAGCAATTCGTCGTCAAAATTTTAGTAAATCAAAATTATTTTTGGAATTTTTCACTTCCTCCAAAAAAAAATTAAAAATATAAATACTTAGAAAAGAAAATGATCGCAGCATTAACATGATAAAATGTTAGGAAATTGGTAAAAAGACACAAAAAGAACATTTGTACTCTTATTGTGTTGATAGTGATTCGCAATCATATAAATTTAATCATTAACTGTGTCCTTTATTGTGTAAACTTTAGAAGTATTTGTACTCATGAACAAGGTAAGCCTGCTTTTCTTGTCAAGTCTCCCAAACATTTTGGCACTTGATCTTCTTTGTTTACAAATAACTCTTTTGTGATATATTGATACTTTTGGGAGGAAATTGAGATAAGATGGGATGTGCAGAGGAGAGGTGGGGGGGAGTACTCAAAAAATTTTTCAATGAATCTAAATAAAACTTAATTTTTGTATGAGTGAAAAACCCATGGAAATACTGAAACTATGTGGCTGGATCAGGAAACATCTTAATAAAATAGGCGCTTCAAAAAACTTAGTCTGTTAGAGAGGCAGGAAGGCAGATTATCCGTGAGGCTTAGGATCGTATGATTTCCATAGCAGCAATAAGTAAGAAATACTTAGGTAAAAAGTTCACACTGACATAAAAATTAATAGCATACACATTTCTTTGTATGCTATTAATTTTTATGTCAGCCTTTCGGATTTGCTAGTATAAAATATTTGACTGACGTATGATTAAAAAAAATGTCGATTATCAACTTACCTAAGACGCCCAAGGTCTCCCAGGCGGTGGTCACAAAGTAATCGTCGAGCGTGTCGCTGAACCATCACATCCATGAAGAACTCCTCTGCTGAACCACCACTTCCTCCACTGCCATTCTCCCTTTAAATCAACAAATGACTGATGATTTAATCTATAAAAGAATGCTAATGTGTAAGGGCTGTGTAGTAAAGCCAGTCAGGCCTGCTAAGGTGTTGCCCCCAACTTCATGTTGCTACTCAACTGTCACAAGTACTGTTAATAAAAATGATCTTACTATTAACACATTGTGTGCGGGTCACACGCCCGTGGGTGATAGCAGTGCTTGCGCGAGCAGCGGATAAGTCGCCGGCGGTGGACGGATCAATACCGGCTTGTACACTTCAGTGTCGTCTAGCCCTTTGGCTTAGAAGGGTCGGATTTGCGCCGCATTATAGCCTGTTTCTCGAGTCACATTTCCTTGTTCTTCGTTCGTGGATCGCGCCATTTTGAGCCAGTTGGCGGGGGTTAGCGTGCCTGCGCGCGCAGCGGAACTGTTGCCGGCGGTTGACGAAGCAATGCTTGTTTGTGGAATTAAGTGTGGTCCAGCCACTTGCCTTATAACGGTCGGATTTGCGCTGCATTGTTGTCTGTGTCTCGCGTCACGTTTCGGTGTTCGCCGTTCGTGGATCGCGCCATTTTGAGCCAGTTGGCTTGCATCGGAGTTTTACTATTTTATTTTTGTTGGGATAATA